>JANJYP010058275.1:0-11203 GCA_024605115.1 Rastrelliger brachysoma
CAATTCACAGGAATTTGTGGTGTCCCAACATGACCATTAGGGGGCTGTAGAATATTTCAGCAATGCAGCTCTTGAATCAAAGTATGGTTAAGGGCATTACCAAAGAGCCCTGAAGGCTTTTGAGTGCAAGATATGTTGTTATTGTGAGTTTTACATGGCAGATTTTGAGACAGGTTTAGTCTGTAAATTCATTATTTACTATGCATAAGAAATTTTAATATATATTTTTGTTCATTTCAGATTATGAATCTCTGAGAATCGGTGGCCTAGTTTTCGCTGTGGCACTGTTCCTCATGGGTATCGCCCTCATTGTCAGTAAGTGTTTGACCACCTTAAATACACAGCCGAATCTCAGTGTCACCACACTGTAATCCCTGTGTGAGTTGACCTCTCTGGTCAAAATTCATACCGTGGTGCAAATCAAGCAGGCTTGTATGTGACTTAATAGAAAGCACACTAATGCTTCTTGCACAATCTCGGTACTCAACATGCTCATGCTCCATGTTGTGTTGCCCTTTATACCATATCCCTTTTCTTCACTCAGTGTCCTTTCAAGGTTCCTCCTCCCGCCTGCCAGGATATGCTGTTGCTGCTAGTAGTAGCCCTGCAATCAAAACCAGCCAATAAATAATTCACTGGGACCAGCAAATCCTGCCACACATTTTCTCTACTTCTCTTGAGACAAGAGTGGATTTCTAACTGCACTCTGATAAACCAGCTGGTGAAATTATAACTGAATGAATTAATTGGCTTTCAAAGGTGCAATTTGTCGATGTGAACCAAAGGTTTGTCACATTGTCAAAATTGAAAAGCCTAACTTTCCTTAACTGATCTGAATACAGATTGATGAGAAACAATAGTTTAATCAATATTATTCATGTTTTCAAGCAATTATTTGTTTGCTTACACCTCTGGTACAAGTTTGTGGTACAAAGCCGCTCATTTTATAAACACTGTTGAAGTATTCAGTGTTTTATTTAAGGTTCAGTTAAATCTATCTTATATTTCTATTAATCTATCTTAAACTCAGTAAGACAACATGGAGTCTACACAAGAAAGCATACAGTTTATATTATCATGAATGAAAAACATAAAAGAAAAACATGGCAAAATCATAAAAGACAACAGACCCTAGAATTGAATGAGACCCATGACCTTAGAATTTCCTAAGACATTTGTTCCCAAAAGACACCCTTTGGCGCCTCCCAGTGTCAAATAGAGTGAATAAGTTTTATTCTTAGTCCTGAGGGTGTACTGGTCGCTATCCTGGTCACTAGAGTATAGTAATAAGTATACTCTTTAGTGAAGACTTGTGGTGGCAGTAGCATTTTACTGTTCTTTCTAGTAGTGTCAGTTTTAGACTCATATAACTTTATTTTCTTTTTCCAAAAACAGCCCGCAAATGTACCTGTTCGAAGAGTGATAAACCAAGGTAAATTAATCCTAATCTGTAAAAAAATATTTCTACTCTACACACTTTGCTGGAGTTTAATCATGCTTATAATAGTAAAATTGCAGTGTTTCATTATGTCACTGTTACTTGTCCTAAGGTCCCAAGGTCCTAATGTGGAAAAAGGTGTTCCAAAGGGTAAATATTTTTCTTTTCATTCCACTTTACTGTTTATATAATAATGATCAATGAGAATGTTTAATGTCTATTAAATGGATGCAGTGCAGTTTTACATTTTTACAAATATCTCAATTTATTTCCACAGCTTAAACCCAGAGACGAAGAGCAGTGGATTTCCAGTAAGTTCCTTAAAACATCTGTTTTTTGTCTGTCTTTTGCTGATGAAAGAAAGCTGACGTAAATGTTTTCAGAACAAATTAACAAATCAGTTCTTTTAATCCTCTCTTCCCACAGTGTTGTGCACTGTTGCCATTAGGTGACAGTGAATTACCGTGATCAGAGCTGAGGACAGTCTTTCCATGAATGCATGATGGCTCCTTCAAAATGTTACTGTGCTCCTTTTATTCTTTTTTAAAATGTTGCTAGACAATCTGCCAGCTTTATATGGTAGAAATAGTGTCATTGAAATTTGTATGTTTGTGACTTTCAAATTGCAAAATAATAAAATACATTTGAAAATTTTCATTTTGTTTTATCAATGCAACATCACTTCATGCAATCCCTACTTTGTAGTTGGCCAGGAAACAGCTCACCACTGCTCTGCTGCTTCTTGCTGATGCTGCAGACAGTTCAGTCAAAGATGCAGTAACCACCAGCACTGAGGGTGTGAATGATGTATGTGCTGCAATGTGCAGTTGTGGGAGAAGTCTCTTTTAAAAAATACACTTTATTTCACCTATCTCTGTTTTTACTGCTGTTTACTGGCAAACATTCTACCATAGTGACTCTGGTAGCCTATATCAAAGTAAAGGCTGCATGTGTGGGCTATATTTTCTCCCTGGAGTTAAAGGAATAGACAGACTGTGCTATAAAAATACAGACACATGATATAGAAATGGGTCTATTTTGAGCATACAAAGCCAAATTTCTTAACAAAAAAGGAGTACATTTTTGCATCAAACTGTGAGAAATGGTGGAGCAAAAACAATACAGCATTTTCAGAAATTTGCATCTGCCTCGCCTCTTCCACCTAAGGGGGAGTACCCCTGGGTTGCACCACTCACATAAGTGAATGCAGTGTTTCGCTGTTGCCACCAGAGGGTCTCTGCCAAGTTTACATTGGGGGCTTACAGAGCATCTCTGCCTACATTGTTTCATTTACATTCAGCTGCACCACAGCAACGAGCTCAGTTTGTGAAGACTCTGAACTCTTCTACATCTCTGCAGTGCAGCCATGTCCACCACAGGTTAGTTTATGGTTTTACCTTTTTTGCAGGATATTTTTGTGAGTATATTATATTATAGTTTACAGATTAGTAGTTACATAGTTTTAGATGACAGATTTTCTGAGTTAGACTTGTTTAGTTATTCAATAAGTATACAAAGAATGGTTTTTTTTGGTTATCAAACATTTATGGAAATATTTTGACTTGTATACCTATGTTGTTGTACTTTATTGGCTTGATGCATTGTTGCTACAGTGCCAAGGGTGCTGCTATTGCATTGCTCTGGGACTTCTTCAGTGAACTTCCCCTCTGGGTGAACAATATTTAAGATGCTTCTGTCTCAAACTGTCTTTGATGTATTGGGGAAATGTTTGAAAGACATAAAAAATGCAGGCTCAGCCACTTGGGAGTGAAGGTTCAGCAACAAAAAACTGCATTATTGATGCTTAGATAGCTGGAACAGACTGCAGTTTAAAGCAATCTCATATTTGCAAGATTACTCACTATATTGGTCAAGAATATCTTTTTCAGTGATGCTGTCATTTAAGTGGACACTGAAACTTTGCTCCAGAGCTCTCATTTTCTTTTCTGCTGTGATGTTCACCTACTATCCTGCTGCTGGCATGTAACCCACTTTTGTGGTGCATCTTTTTCTGCTGAGCAAAGATGCTGCATTGAACACCTCTCAGTGAAAAAAAATCTCCTGAGGAGTTGTGGAGCCAAGCCTGCAGATTTGCAGGGCTGCAAACCCTGCTGTCCAACTAAATACTCACACCCATAAAGCTCACTGATGTCCTTTGTGCTGAACTCATTACCTACTCTTTCTTCACAGAAACAATGTTTCCAGACCAAAGTGACTTTGATTATGGTAAGATTTACACAATGCAGTATTTTCAAAAATCTAAAAGCAATATTTAACAAATATTGCAGTTTTTACTACATGCATGGTAAACTCCAGTTGATCTGTTTGTAGTTTAAGTGCTATTTGGTTTTGTCTCCTGTAGATTATGAGACATTGCGGACCACAGGGGTTGTCCTTGCTATTATTATGTTTGTCTCTGGCATTTTAATAGCCCTGAGTAAGTTTAGATTTAACTTTATGTAAACCTTTATTACAGAGGATTTATCACGTATGCATAAGCACCTTTACCTTTGTAACTAATTTATCATTCCTCAAACAGGTAAAAAATTCACAAAATGTGTAAAACCCTCATCCAAGTAAGAGTTGTGCAAGACACAGTGGATGACCTGCCTGTGCATGCTGTATGAATTTGACTTTTGAAGGAGATACTCAACCAGTGTGGAAAAATGTCTCTCAGTATTGTTCTTTGACTAAAACTGAGTTTCCTACAGCACTTCTTATCCCTGCCCTTGAAACCCTCTTTCTAAATGCCACTTCCCTGTTCTGCATACACAGCCAGAAACACACTTCCAACACATGAAAGAGTTTTAACTAGAACCTTTTGTTACAAATGACATGAATAATTCTTTGATATTCTCTTAACATCAGACCATGAGCTAGGAAAATATTTTTAAATGTATATATTGCACTATTCATGTGTTGGTAGTGAGTGGGCAGTATACCATATATTCTCAGCTGACTGCATGCCGCTTGTATGGCAAGACAAGAAGAAAGACAATGCCGCTGTTTGAACAGGACAAAAAAAAAATAGCATAATGATCTGTATGTCTAAACCTCAGTCCCCTCAGACCTGTGTGGCTTCAGACCCGTGTGGCTTTTGGAACATGTAATCCTGATAATGGATGCACTTGGTCAAATGCAATTTGTGGCCACAGTTTTCAACTGCACTGTTATATTTTATAAACACCACTCTTGGTGAACTGAAAGAAATATATTTTCCAATTTCCTTCCTTTCCTCTATTTGCAGCTCATCTGGCACGCAAATTCCAAAGACAGAAGGTAACTTTACTGCACTGAACTCTTGTCAGTTATCAAATGCAATCATGTTAACTTGCTCATTATTACTTTTTCTGTTTTTTTTGTTTTTTTTTACAGTACCACCTCAGACTGTATAGAAAATACTGTATGCTTGAAAGAGAAAGAAGACAGTCATCACAGGAACCACAGCAACAGATTCACGCTCATCAGTAGTTTATGACCATTCTTGTCTTGGTTAATATACCTCCACCAGCTGAATGATCATTAAACAGGGTTCCCCATCATGTCCTAAGCTGTTCTCATTTGAGATTCCACTGTTGGTTTGTTTGTTGTTGTTTAAGTTTTAAGTGCACTAGATATTAACTCACCAATTAAAAAAATGATCCATATTTTTATGTAGTGTAAGGGCTGATTTCTGAAAGTGATACGAGACACAAAACAATCCCAATTATTAGATTTAATAAAACACAGTGATTTGTGTGCCCATTCCACACATTTAACTCCATGAAAACAAAGTTAAGAGCATGATTACATAAAAGAGCTGCACATTTTGTATTAATGAACTACAAAAAATCTTTAGCTTCCAACAAAGAAATGCATGTGTTCATCATTTGTAAAGAAAAAAAAAATTTAAAAAATGTGCCTTTATTTCTCCTTTTTTATCCTCTGGATATCTACATCCATTAGATTGGGACATTCAACAAAGCTTCAAGAAATAGCATGACGAACAATAATAATGAGTCCAATAGATGTTGATGTTATTTTAATTTGATGGAAATTAAAAGACAAATTTCTGNC
Source organism: Rastrelliger brachysoma (assembly GCA_024605115.1). NCBI lineage: Eukaryota > Metazoa > Chordata > Actinopteri > Scombriformes > Scombridae > Rastrelliger > Rastrelliger brachysoma. The sequence continues at coordinate 5,495 of JANJYP010058275.1, forward strand.
CCAATAGATGTTGAAGATGTTATTTTAATTTGATGGAAATTAAAAGACAAATTTCTGTAGCAATGCATAACATACAGAAAATGCTATGAAATGCATAATAAGGAATAAAACTGTGCAAGTATTGGTTAAGGTTTTTATTATTATAAGCAATTTTCTTTTGTTTTCAGATGAAAATGTAATAATAAAAATGGAGCTATTAACTGAAAAACAATGAGACAACTGTATCAAATAAAGGTCCTATCTACTCATCAGTGTGAATCATGAATTAGGTTATTTGAAAAAAAATGTTTGCATTACTTGAATTGAGAGACAAACATTTCAATGAGAAAATAGTACATTGTTTACTTATTCGATGGGTCTTTGTGCTTCAACAGGAATTTTCAACGTGTGTAATAAAAGACCACATAGGTGAGTGACAGCTAAAATCTCACCACAACAATCACCAAATTAGGATCAAAACCATGCCTCATTTCACCTGTGACTAAAGTTCTTAGCCTTGTCATGTAAAGGTCAGTGGAAATGGGGCTTGAAAAATAAATATTCCTTAAGTGTGACTGTCATATAACTGCTATAGACATAACTGCTTTCTTGTGGGATGGTGTATTTTCCATCCTGCTCATCTGTGTAGCCAGATGTAAATGGGACTGAACATCAAAACAATCAGATGGAACTTTGCAATCACTGTTATTGTACATTTATTGATGACTCATGACTAAAATGTACAGTTTGTCATACGGTTTGTCACCGCACTTACTCATGTAATGTGTTTGTGATGAGAACATTCTTTGGTCTGAATTAGTTTCAAATACATTATAGTTTTACATAGTAAAGTTTCTTTGTACCTGTTTGTTACGTACATATGTATGATGCATACAGAAACACGTAAAGTTATATGATAGAGCATTCTCATTTTCAACACATGCATTCTTAACATAAGCACACATGCTGATTGAAGTCAAGACCAACTCAGTGTATCAATGTGATCACTTATCTTGATGGGGATTTTGACAAGACCATAAGAGGGGTTTCAGGGACATAGTCCTGGAGGTCACTATAACGATTTCACAGAAATCAACATATAACTGGGAGTGTAGCCTATTGGGAAAATGAGTAGTTGTCCAGCTATACCACAGCACAGTACTGAAGGATACAGATACCGAAAGACCTGCTGTTCATTTAAAAGCCTTCATTTCAAAATGTGAATTATCCATTTGGACAAAATCAAATGTTTAAATAGCTGTTTCTTGATATCAATTAAATATTTTAAACACATGCCACTATGTTATTAACAGCATGTGTATTTTGTGCGAAAGCCTCGCTGATGGATATCACACTTTGGAATGATCACTAGCATGAATACTATAATGAATGCTTCACCCTGTGTATAAAAAAAATAAATAAAGCACTACATTTTTACAAACACTAAATCATAGGTAATTTAACATACAGTATCTGATAAAAACACAATATGTTTTCCCAATGTAAATTACCTATAGATATAATATATTAAACCTGAACCTTAAATCCCCTTCTAAACAGAGGAAACATGTTTGGGATTCATTCCCTCCAAATGAGGATTACAAGTGATTTTAATTACTCCTGGTCCTGCAAAGGCATGACACGTCGACGAGACGAAGCATTTCGCTTCTTCAGCATAAGCTTGAGCTAGGATTTAAAAGAAAAAACAGGTTAACTATGCATAACTCTTGATGAACATGGAAATGTCAGGCTTAACAGTGGTGCCTCTAGATGGCTGTTAAAATGATGAGCAGCTCTCTTTACCTGCTCTCCCTGGGGTCCACTCTGCAGGAGGTGTGCTGGCTGGTCATTCTCCAGGTTGCGGATGCTGGGATCAGCTCCTCTGCCCAGCAGCAGCCGCAGGATCTCTTCCTGGTGGGGGTTACCATGGAGACCAGCTGCCATGTGTAAAGCTGTGTGACCATGAGCCTATCAAAAAAAGGGGAAATGATACATCATAATACAGACTATCTTTGTACATACACATAAACACACAAACACGTGTAAATGATACAGAATCCAGTTTTGAGTTTCCTGCTATCACGAGACTCACTTTCATGTTGACAAAGTCTTTCTGCAGGGGATTCCTGAGCAGATAACGGACCAGATCAATGTTCCCCTCCTTCACAGCCAAGTGCAGCAATGTCTTGTTACTTTTGATTTCCTGGAATTTGAGAATTGGAAATGAGAGAAAAAACACAATGAAACCACAAGTCAGACTGAGACAAACAAGAAGGAGAAAACAAAAGAGAGAGTAGGGTGGGGAAATAGTCACTCTATGACATCTTCATGGTTAGATTAAACCTGGGCACTTCCCCTGTGTACTGTATATCCACTGAAAGGTCAGCGTTTAGCATACAGGTTTAGACTTTGATGTTTTTTCCCTAATCACTGAACTACTGTACCAACTATGTCAACCATCCATCAGTTATCTTTTCTATGATACATCTCTGAATATAGGCCTATTTCTTATCAAGGCAACACAAATAGCATCTAGCAGTGGCAGAACTGTACAGTACCTGGCTGAGTAGAGATGCCCCTGCACTGAGAAGCATCTCCACGCAGTTGAGTTTCTCTGAAGCCTTGGTCTGAAGGCTAACATCTGGCAGCCTGCTGGTAAACAAGGCCTTCATGGTGATACAGTGAGAAATGGCTGCACAGTGCAAAGGCGTCATACCTAAAGCAAAAAAAGGGGACAAGGCACTATTGTCAGTTGGTGCTGAAAACTAAAATTCTAAAATTACTACAACTAGTAAAATAGACAATTACCCTCAAAATTGCGGGCCTCGAGGTTGACAGCAGGTNAGAACTGTGGGGAAGCCATAGTGAGCAGCCAGATGAAGGGCAGTTTGTCCTTTAACATCACAAGCATTGATGTCTGTCCCAAATGACAGCAGATCTTGCACAATGTCTGGCTGGTTTGCCGTCACCGCCACCAGTAAAGCAGTCTGCACAAGCACAATGATTATACAATATATTTTGAGACATTACAAACCCGTGCTAATGTTTTTGACAAAAAAATACAAGTGACATAAAGAGGAATTGGCACACTTTTGAAGTTTTTTTTTCATACCTTGCCCTTGTGTTCTTTGGCATCAAGCCTCCCTAAATCCCTCAGCTTCTCTGCCGCAGCAAAGGCGCACTCCCTCAGCCCCTTGGCAGTGTAGATGTGCAGGATGCTGACAGAACAAGAATACATGACAAATTAGTTATTACAGACACTGAAAGATGGTGGTAATCCCCACAACCAATTTTACACAATTCCCTTTCAGAACAGAATTTGTACTTTCATTTTATCTGAGTTATTGATCATTGAACATGAATGGCTGACTCATCAACACCTTCTGTTTCTCTAGTATTACCAAATTGCATATGTGGCTCTCACTTTTAGATTATGATTAAAAACGAAACTCTTATGAAGTAAATAAATTGTGTGCTCACATCACATTCATAAATACAGTAATGGCAACATTGGTGGTTTAATTGAGTGCAGAAGCAAGGAACACACAACCAATCTGATACGTTTAAGAAGATTTATTTTACAGTGATGAATAATGGCATGATAAATGAATTATTGAAGGGGTGTGGGGAGGTCTGGAAGTCCGTGGTTGTCCGGGCATTGATTAACCCCAAGTGTCCTAGAAGAGAGAAGACAGGGAGACAAAAGAGAGGGTAGGAGGGAGGGACGCAAATGCAAGAGCGAGAGACTGACGGTATGGTGAGTTCCGTTTATATAACAGGTTACTTGGCTGTGATTGGTGTGTGTTCCTGCTCCCGAAACTGCGCTTTAATAAGCTTCGATTGAATAATGTTTCACAAGATATGCTGAAACACTAGCAGTTCACAGTAGTTATTGTGCTTTATTGGCCCTTTCATTTTTCCTTTGTATAAACATGTCTGTCAAGGAAAAATGAGAAGGCCAATAATTGCTGGTCACATTTACTTGTGTCCTATTCTTTCTCAGAGCTCCCTAGCAAAATGCACTCACGTGTCTCCATCTTCATCCTGCCCAGTGGCTCTGCCGTAGTCCATCCCACTGAGCATCATCCTGGCCTCTTCCAGCTTGTTGGTATCCAATGATGAACCAAAAACCAGCTGTGTGGTCTGACCGGGAACCAGAAGTGACCAAGATGGAACCATACTTTGATCTGTAACTGTCATCGGGCATTGCTGCTCCTGCTCCAAATAACAAACCCAACAACATTAAGGTGTGATTATGCACTTACAGGTAAATGCAACATGTAAAGGCCACAGCAACAAAGACTTTTCTCTTACATATGTTTGAGACAGTGCATCACCATATCCATGGACCTGCTGCTGTGTACCATATTCAGAAGGCAATGGCAGGCTGTAGGCTGAAGAATAGCTGGGTCCTGGTTGGCTGGGGTAGTAACTGAGTGCAGATTCTGGTGTTGGATTCCACGACTCATAGCTCACTGCCATTTCTGAGTAGCTGCTTGATGCACCTGGAATAAAGAGCATAAACTGTTATTCATCACTGAAGAACATCTTCTGACTACAACAACTCCTGATTAATCTCTTAATAATTCAGCTGGACACAGTCAGTAGAAGAGTGTAATGCATTAGTCTGGGACTATTTCTGCAGTGGTATTTCTATTAGCAAAATGGTTAATGTAGATTTGACTCAAAATAAACTACAGTAACAATCAGAATTAACACTTATTCTTCCATTTCAGATTTTATTTTTTAAACATAATTTATTTACCAGCTTGTTTTTTTCTCTCATCATTTCTTCTTACTAACCTTCCCTTGTTATGTTTCAATTCTATGCACCACTACATCTAGCATACACATTCAAACATACTATGACAGTAACCTACAATCACAACAACCCCTAATGCACCCTCCAGCACCACATTGAATTAACTGATCTGCATTTCTTTTATCTAACATACAGTGATTCCAGCTCTGCAACTGTTTATCTTTGTGTGTTGTATAGATTTTTCTTTGTGAATTGCCTTTTGATTTACTCCTTTCCGCTGTGTCTACTTGTGTTTCGGATCATCATTTGTGTTTCTCACATTTTGTTTAATTTCACATTGTTATTGCACAAAGCTAAAACGAAAAAGGAAGAAACATGTCATTGAGGCATATTGATGCAAGTTCTATAATGCTTTCCAATACGCACACACTATTTGTTAGGATCAAGTCATCATCAGTTTTTCATTGGATTTGTTTGCAAAACACAAAGTCTGCAATATTACCCGACTCCCCCTTAAAGTGTTGTGCAGAGATCATGCAACTCTTACCTGTGCAGGTAAATGGTTCTGATGAAGACAACTGCTGTGAAAAGCAACAGAAAAACAAAATGATGAAAACCATCATATCTTCATAATTCTTGGATAATACTCAGTGAGATGCCAGTGTCTTACTGTGACAGTAGTTGGAGGAACAGGACTGGTGCTGGCTGTGGAGCAGGACGGTGGCACTGAGGATGTTTCACGCCTTCTCTTCTGCTCCAAAAGTTTCTTCACTGTGGGCAGAGTGCAACACGGCTTCTCTTTTGGTGCTGAGAAAGACAAATAAGTATTTAATTACATTTTTTATTCACATTTAATGGGTATCTGAGATCAATCAAATGTCAACATAAAACAGATAGGACAGCAACCAGTCATCATTGTTTAAATAATCTCATCAGGGGTGGTAATTCAATCAATCAATCAATCAATC
>JANJYP010058283.1:0-14350 GCA_024605115.1 Rastrelliger brachysoma
GCTGCAAGACATTTTAATGTTGATGCCAAGCAAGGGAGGGCTTGGAAAAAGCAAAAGGCAGCTTTCAAAGTGGAGGTTGACGTGACCAGACTGCAAGGTGTAAAATAAATAATACAATAATATAATCTAATATAATGCTGTGAGTAATTTGTGCAGTTAACAGTACAACAACTCTTCGTCATTGTCTTTTGCAGCTTTCTGCCCCCTGACTGTGCATACATATCTGCCATGACGCTGCACAGAAATCCATCTATAAGAATGAAAGCTTGCATTTTCTAGCAGAGGGAAACTTTGAGAGATTGACTTTGAAACTATGATAAACCTTAGCATGCAGCATTCAGGATGCAAACTTGATTTCTGTTGAGCCCTGCGTCTTCACTGATGTCAGAGTGATGTGCAAAAAAAGTAATCTGTGAACTTCATCCAGGCAGTGATTCCATTTCCTGATGCAACATATTTGAGAAAACAGTTTAGTTGTAAATCAGTGTCATTTCTAGGAAACAGGGTTGGTATGTAGTATCCGAGGAAGTCATCTCTTCTGGATTATTTTTATGAGTGCTAATTGATAGAAAATAAGGGTGTTGTAAGTATAGCTTTTTAAATCTGGTTCACTTTGTGTTTTTTACAGCCTCAGTCAGACCTGTATGGTCTCATTCAGGTGATGATTGTGGTATTTGGAGAGGAGCCTCCTGTGTTTTCTCGTCCCACCACTCAGACCCCTTACCAAGCCTTTCAAGCTGCTGGACCCCCTAACCGTGAGTCACATAAATGAACCCAGAGACTCTTGTCATATGAAGCACAATGGTGTTTATAGAAGTTTTTACAAACTGGATATATCTTTCGTACAGCACCAGTCAAAAGTTTGGACACACTTTCCCATTGATTTGAATGAAAAAGTGTATCCAAACTTTTGACTGGTAGGGTACATTAAAACATGTTTTAGATAGTTTCTTCACCCCATTTTCTAAAATATAAAAACTCTTTAAAAGTGGGTCTTTTTAAAAGTCTTTAAAAGTGCCTATAACACTAATATTTGACAATATGTTTTAAGTAGATCTAATTACTGTGTAAAACCATTAACCCAAAACGGATTTGCTTTTATGTTATGTAATTTTTTGTTAGTTTAACACTATGTTAAATGTCAGAATCCATATTTTTCCCACTGGACAGTTTATATTTCTGATGTCTAGTGGTGCATTTGCCTTATCATGGCATCTTATTTTAAATGATGCATTTATTTCCTTTAGCACTAGGTGGAGCTCAGCTACCACTCTAGCACCACACAGAGAAACTATTTTTTTGACCTGTGTGATCTCAGCTTGATTGTTTATTATCTCATTCTACCACAGCTTCCTACATGCCTGGCATGCCTGCGGTTTCACCCTATGGACCAAATCCAAATCCAGGGTAAGATTTTTACCTAGTAGATCATCAACTTTCTCCATCAGATAACACACCCATGGTTTTCCTAACAAACCTGTCCTGGTATGTTTACTTTCATGGTTTCCTTAGTATCATGTGTATGGAATATATTCATGACTGAAAGACTGTAAGACACGTTCAGTTGCATTTATTACGTAAAGTTGGAGATAGAAATGTTTGAGAATGGGAAATATAAAGCGTTAACTATTTGTTGATCATGTAACTGTTTGCAGAGGCTATCCAGCTTACCAGTATCCTGCTGGCAACTCTTACCCAGCCACTGCTGGCCCTGCACACTACCCCACTCAGACTCCAGTCTCCACTGTGGGTATGTATTACATTTAACTTGCAGGGGTACTTTTATTTTTCTGTGCATTTTATATTTTCAAATTAATATGTTTAAAAAGTTTTTGCAAGAAACACAAATAGTAAAATACAATCTGTTCACTCAGAAGCTGTTACTGTCTACTGTCCATGCATGTCTCTCTGTAGTTCCACATGTAAACCAGCAAATCAATGCAGTGTGCACTTTCTTAAATTTATAAAGTGACATTCAATACTAAATAGTTTCTGCTGTATCATGATATTGCAATACAGAGATTAAATATTAAACCAATGGTTAATTCACCCCAGACAAAGCAAAACCTGCACATCATCCCAGGGCCTTTAGTTAACCCTGTATTAAGACACTTGACCTTCTGACTGAAATTGTCTCACCCCCTGACTTTGGTGGCGCGCTGAGCCGCCAGTGAAAGGTCGTTAGTGTAACTAGAGTTGGGAGCATTAAAGGCCAAAGGATACAGTAGACTTGAAGGAAAAGGAACAGTCCCCCCTCCAGCCCTGTATGCCCTATACCTCCGTAGCACACAGCGCTATATTTAGGATGGGAACAGTTACTCCACACAAAGACAGACCTATGATCAGGGGACTCATGAGCTGTCCCAACATCAGTTAGCAGCTGTGAAACGCTGGTCAGGGACTGGCCTGCTGAAGGAGCTTTAGTGGTCTCCTATATTTAGTATTTTGCCTGTAGACTACTCAGATCTCTAGACTGAATCAACTCTGACATTTGTAGTGCTGACTCCAGACTGTACTGTCCGTGGTTTTGAGTCTCAAGACCTTCATTAGTGCATTTACTCTTACATAACCTGGTATTTATCAGCTTTGGGTTTAGGGTGTATTTTTTCCATTGCTGTTTATTTAATAGGAATAAAATAATTGAATTTATTGTATTCTAATAAACCAGAGGTGTCTAACATACAGCCCATGAGCCAGAACTGGCTCGCTAGGGGATCCAGTCCAACCCACTGAATAGCCTTGTTAGCTATCTGTAAAAAAACAAAAAACAACTGAATATATATTTTATTTAAACCATGCATATATTGAACACACAAAATGTTCCGTATAGTAAAGTTATATATTATTTGTAAGTTGTAATGCAATGATTTAACTGGTCGGGCACACTTGATCAAGTTGGGCTGTCTTATAATATGGCCTTTTGACACCCTTGCAATAAACTATCACATGTTCCAAGAATGGCATTAATCCCTTCAGTAAAGTTCCAGAAACTTGGGGAATCTGTACCAAGTGGCCTCTCGTAGTTGATGGTGGCTTAACCAATCCTTGACACATTTTTTTTTTTTCGTCTGTTCACATTGAAGTTACTTGAGACTTTTTTTTGGCACCTGTAACGCTAGCTAACATTTCACAGTTCAATATTGCCCATATCTCTGGTGACTTAAGAGTCAAAACACTCTGATCTTTTTATTCCTGTTGCAAGATCATATAGTCTGTATTCAGTCTAGGTTGTCATTTATTTTACAAGGTCTTTTATGTGACTGAAGTCTGCATTATTACATTGTTATTTTTTTACATTTGTATTTTTGTAATACCTTGTTGAGGACAGGACATTAACTCTCCACTGTCTCACATGACTTCATAATATCTTTCTACTTAAGGTCCAAGCAGAGATGGCACCATTGGTGAGGACACCATCCGTGCATCACTGATTTCAGCTGTCAGTGACAAACTTCGCTGGAGGATGAAGGAGGAAATGGACAGAGCTCAGGCAGAGCTGGATGCTCTGAAACGAACAGAAGAAGACCTCAAGAAGGGACATCAGAAACTTGAGGACATGGTCTCGAGACTGGACCAGGAAGTGGTGAGAAATTCTAGTGCTAAATATGCTTTTTTCTGTCCTGTTCTGTTATCAGGTCTCTTTTAGCGCCATGTCTTTTAACAACAAAATTTATTTTGTGTTGCTGTGATGATGTGTCCACTAGACCGAGGTCGACAGGAACATTGAGTTGCTGAAACGAAAGGACGAGGAGCTAAGTGACGCTTTGGAGAAGATGGAGAACCAGTCAGAGAACAATGACATTGATGACGTCATTGTGCCCACAGCTCCTCTGTACAAGCAGATCCTGAACCTGTATGCTGAGGAAAATGCAATTGAGGACACTATCTTCTACCTGGGAGAGGCTCTCCGCAGAGGCGTCATAGACCTGGAGGTTTTTCTCAAGGTGGCCATTTCAACACAGCTACAAACTACTGCATCAGCAACATAGGCATATGCACACTTCACTCTTCTATTGTTGTCCTTTTGACTCCTTATCTCTTCTATTTCAGCATGTACGCCTTCTGTCCAGGAAGCAGTTCCAGCTCCGTGCCCTCATGCAGAAAGCCCGCAAGACTGCTGGCCTCAGTGACCTCTACTGACCCACACTGACTACTTGGAAACACTCATATCTCCATGCTTTCTTGCTCTTTTCTTTCTCCTCCGTTTTATTCCCTTTTAATGTCTTCTTGTAGTTTAAACACCCAGCCTCATATTTAAATCTTTATAAAAATGTGTTCTTATGAGACAGAATTTGAATAACAATGATGGAGAATAGTTGAAAAAAGCAAAATTTATGAACTTAAAACAATGAAATTTCATCCTGCTTCGTCACTGACCTAGTACGACATAACACATTTGAGATCATTTTACAATTACAGTAATGACCCAGATATGACACCATTACTTATTTGCCCCACTATAATATAAAAACAGTCACCATGTTGTGAACCAGTTACTGTGATTGACACAAAAAGATGCTTAACACACATGCCATATTGGTAAAAGTGAGGTATGAGACCTCTGTGTGACCGTGTTTGTGGGTTTGATTGGGTTGGCGTACAGAGTGAGCTAGTGTGTCAACCTGTATACGCTGTGCTCGAGGATAGCCCACAGGTTCGGTTAGCCATCCGTTTGCCAGACAAAGTCTTTTGGCTAGTAAGCACAAATTGTCAGGGGCCAGTAAAGAGGGGCTTTGTAGAGGGCCCCTGTAAGTCCACACCCCTTCTAGTGAAAAGGTTAGGCTCTGATATAAATACCCAGGGCAACCTTTCAGGAAGGTCAGGGGTCAATCTCATGATTTATCGCTGTATGAGCTCTGGGTCACATAGCCATTGAACCACTTTTTATACAGTAAAAGTGATGATTAACCTGAACTGTGCTTCTTCACTGTCTCGTTTGGGTCTGTTACTGAGCTAGACTTTGAGCTCCTACGGCACTTCCCCACATTGTTTTTCCCTTTCCTCTGTGTCTCTTCATGCTAGTGTGTGTGAGGATCTTTTATGTCAGCTGCTCAGGTCTACACTTCAGTTTGACTTCTAGACTGTGTCAACCAGTCAATCATGTACAGTAGCTATTACTCTCTCTTAAAGGTGAATGACAGTCTTGACATGCTTAATTCTAAGGTGTTCCAAAAGAAATTTTGTATTTTTCTTTTTCTTCCCTGTTTTTCTTGTGCTGTCTACTCGTTTCTCAGCTCTAATGAGAAATTTTGGTTTTCAGTGAAATAAAGGAAAAGGGTGTGTATAAAGCGTGACTGTTGGAGGGTACAAAAAGAACTATTGTACTAATCAAAACTTAACTTATGTAATGTTTGCGAACAGGTCTCATTTAAATTAGCCTTTTACTAAATGCACTTTGAATTGTATGATAGAATATCTACTGTTATTTTTTTCTTGTTTTCATTTCAACCATAGACCACCAGTTCTTTTATATCTGTAGATTTATGTAAATCAGTTCAAATAAAATAAAATTGATTTAATGGCTAATTTCTTTGCATTTATGTCATTGAATTCAGAATCAGCCGTGGGAACTGACCTAGGTCAAATGTTTTTATAATGGGATAGACAGAAAACACCTCCCCATGATTTGTATAGGAATTATTGACCACATTTTTTTTCACCTGCATAAAAATCTCAAAGCAACACATTTAGCTTGGCTGGATGGCAAAAACAGGAAAGGACAAAAAACAGTCTTGTATCATTATCCTGGCAGGTTTATTTGATGTTACAGCAAATAAAAATAAATATCCAACTGCCATGACAAGTACAGTGCCTTCGTTAGTCAGGTGGTTAACAGACCATATCTGATGTTGTGACATCAATACATCTTAATAGTATTAAAAGCTTTAAGTAATACCTTATTTTCTTCTCAGAGCTTGATGTCCTTTTTCAGGAGTCAGGTGGAGAAAAATAAATACAAAACCCTTTTAGGGTATCTTGGGTGTACAAACACCTTCATTGTTAACTTCCATTATGATTCATAACCTGACCGTCATGATCCAAGCTGAGTCTTTTCATTGGCTCTCTGTTATCTCTTTGCTATGTGAAATTGTGGCAGATCACCTCATTACAAACCCCTTTAACCTTGCCTCTTAAACAGTTGTCAATGCACTTATGGTTACTGGCAGGTCTGCTTACAATGGCTTCAGTGCCAAAAGAGGAAGGTGTAGCATTGATTTTCTCAAATGATAAGGTACTTTGGTATCACAGGAGTTTGGCCCAGTGATATGCAGCAGTGTTGTTACGACTGTAGGTGGATAGGAAGCCCTCCTCATAGAGAATGGAATGTCTCCATTATACTCCAAATAAAAAAAATAAACAGAGATTACCAAGTGTAAAAAACCAACTGGCAACAATCACAGAATACACAGAATAAATACAAACTACACACTGGGAGTGTACAGAAGAGGCAGCAACATTACACAGTGACATACAGTACAGGGTATTTACTCTCAATATGCAAATGTATTACATATTTTGGAAAGACAAGACGACAGATACATACCCCTTCTCTCCAACACAGGCTAAGCTCAAAGGCTCAAGTTAAAGCTGTGTTTCCAAGAATTCAGTCATGGATGGAGGAGGATGGGTGGGAGGCAGCAAAAGAAAATGGCACCTATATGTGAATATTTGAAGGTAAGGTGTAGTTTTTATTGACTTAGCTACAAACACCTTTTTAAATATTCAAGTGGTCTCATTTGCCTGTTGCTGCAAGGGACACAGAAGGTACAGTAGGAGGGAGTTAACCACACTGTTGTGTGTGGTTTCAGAGCAGACTGGGGAATTCAGAGGAGTGCTCTTTACAGGGTGAGCTCCTTCTGTACACCCCACAAGGTCTCAGCACTCTGCACCAGCTGCTTCTCCTCCTCGGGCTTCAGTGTCATGTGAATGACATCTGTCAGGCCGCTGTTGCCCAGGACACAAGGGACACTCAGGAAGACCTCATCCTTCACTCCATGCATGCCCTATAAGATGATGAAAAGACACAAGGGAGACAGCAAGGACAACTTTAGCAGGCCATCCTATAACATCTGCAAAATCTATGTGAGCTACTGAATCGTATGAAGTATATATACAGTCTATGTAAGCTAATTAATAGAACGAATATGATCATCCTGGATTTGCCTGACAAATGTATGTCCTAGAGTTCTCACCTTGACCAGTGTGGACACTGGATGCACTTTGTGCAAGTTCTTCATGATGCTCTCAACCAGGTCAGCCACAGACATACCAATGGCCCAGGAAGTATAACCCTTCAGCTTGATAACATCATAGGCTCTGCAGTGCACACACAGAGTAAACATTAACAGAGACAATTAAGTTGCTTTGGTATTTGAGACAGTCTTTGCCCCTCTTCCTCTTCTAATATCCCTCATCCAACTTCCTTCCAAATATTTTCAGCTAATTTCCATGAGAGCAACCTGAAATTGATTGAAGACTGCATGTTAGCTCAGTATCTAAATCTGTTTTGTAGTCAAAGTTTAAAATTGCACTACAAAATCTCTGCTGTGTTGAGGTTTAAGTATGGACACAAATAAATCTGCTCCATGTGAGTTGACTGAGTAGTATAAACTTAAATCTTCAATCTTCACTGGAGATGTTCAGTTTAAGAACATTTTCAGACTATCTCTGAGGGAAACATGAACAGCCAAGGATTTTAAGAATTATGTACTGTATGTCTAAAGTGAGAAGTATCCCTTACTGTGAATCTTTGGTAATGTTCTTTCTTCTCTGTTGAGACATCCTAGTGTACATTTTACCCTCTGCCTTTGTCTCTCTTTTGAAATATTTTATTTCATACCAGAAACCTTTGCAAACTTAAACCATAGAACACCTGCTGTATTGTGTTGGATATGGCTGACCTTCCTACTCCCTTTGCAAGATAAGACAGGTCTGCTGCTGACAATGAAATACTGGTACAGTATCAAAGTCAATGAAAACCTGTTACATCATTTCACTTTCACAAGATACAACTCAAATACAAAATTCAACAGCAGACCTTCAGTTTTGCAGTTTGTCTAACAGGAATACATATAAGTATCATGAGTTCCTGTCTTTGAGCAGGATTTAATACTGTTAGGCATTGCACTAATGCAGACTCAGCAGTGTAGATGAGGTCACGAGCACTACTATATACTGTATAATGGTACACACAGAAACATAGCTATTGTGTTTGTACTGGCTGCCAGGCTGTGGTGAAGCACTGTACACCTGCCTCTTGCTCTCACCAGGGATACTCAGCTCCATTTGATTTAACTTTGCATGCTTTTTATTCTTTGTTTTAACAGGCAAACATGAATGTGGTACATTTAATCTTCAAGATCTGTGTCAATAAACCATCATGTTTATAGCTCCCAGCTCAGTATTGGATGGTCTGTGCATACATTGCTGCTTGCCTTCCAGATTAAATTGATGAAGGTGAGGGCTCATTGGTGGATTACTCAGAAACTGTACTCACCCATCAACCACCTTCTTGTGGACATCCTTCCAGTTCTCAGCGTCACCCTCATGTCCCATTTTTGGGTTGAGGGACTGAAGAGAAACTCCAGCAACATTCACACCACTCCACACAGGCACTATAAGAGGCAAACAAAAAATGGTAGTAAATTGTACTAAATTCATCTTATACACAAAGGTAACACAACACGTGCAAATGATGTAACTATATTAAGTGATGTGTCACAGACCAACGAAGAGGTATACTGAAAAGCTAGCATGGATTTGATTTTTAGCCAGAGTTGCATACCACTGGAGTCTCCATGCTCGCCAACAATCCAGCCGTGGCAGCTGGAAGGATGGAGGTGGAGCTTCTCTCCCATGATGTGGCGGAAACGGGCAGAGTCCAGGTTGGTGCCAGAGCCAATGACACGGTGACGGGGCAGGCCACTGAGCTTCCATGCCACATAGGTCAGGATGTCCACTGAGAAGACAGAAGAATTATATTAACCAGATTATTCCAGTATCCATTCACACCATTTCAAGTGACACCACACTTCCATCCATTCATACCCATTTCTATCTAACCTGGGTTGGAGACCACCAGCATGATGCAGTTGGGGCTGTACTTGACAATGTTGGGGATGATGAACTTGAAGATGTTGACGTTGCGCTGCACCAGGTTAAGACGGCTCTCGCCCTCCTGCTGACGGGCACCAGCGGTCACCACCACCACCTTGGAGTGGGCTGTCACACTGTAGTCTGACGAGGTGACGAAAAATATATGTATTTTGACACAACTATAGACAAAAACATTCTCACTACGACAGTAGTGCTGGAGAATCACAGCAGAATAATCACATTTTCAGAAGTGATATACCACAGTTACTTTTGTACATCCTCACCTTTGTCGCCCACAATCTTGTGTGTCTTGAGGAAGAGGGATCCGTGCTGCAGATCCATGACCTCACCCTTCAGCTTGTCCTCCATCACATCAACCAGAGCCAGCTCATCGCACAAGTCCTGGTTAACATATACAGTGCACACACATATTAGTTTCCCTGCATACACTTTATATAATAAAGGGTATTAATTAACTAACCTCTCTGTTACTTTAAGTGAATAACAATATAAAGGGAAACAAACAGCACCATTCATGTCAAGCCATGTCAAGAACTAACAATATTCAACAATATTGTTAGTTCTAAGAGTTGTGACCTAGCCTCCCAGTGCTGCTGCGGTTTCTCATCTGACACAAAACAACATAAAGGGATGTAATGTTTGATTCCTACCAAACATTACTGAAGTTGATTTCACTTGGTAGCACTCCTTCAGAGAGGGAAGTACTAATCAGTGGGATCATATTGATAAGCAACAGAAAATGATTACTTTTTTAGGCAGCATTTCCGGTCTCTTGAACAACACACTGAATGTAGACTTTGGAAGTTTTTCTCAGAGTTGACGGACATTTTTGCAAATCTTTCTAACATGCAGCTCCAGCTTTTCAAGGGTTTATCTAGTCCTTTCATTGTTTCTTTACTAATGACGCTATAACATACATACTCTCTCTTTGGGTCTCACATTTCTTTCTTTTGTCTCACCTTGAGCAGGACGCTGATGGCAGAGGCCATGCCCACCATACCGACACCCACCACGGTCACCTTGTTCCTGGTGCCAATGGGCTCCTCCTTCATCACATGGGTGATCAGTTTCTCCTTGGTGGACATCTGCAGAAAAATCATGAAGCATGGCAGGAGAATGAGAGAAAGTTGTGAGCGAAGGATTAGAAGAAAGACAGGGAGAATGAAGAGGTGATTGGAGAACATAGAGAATATAAGGAAAAGGTGAAGAGGGAAAATGAGAGCAGAAATAGAGAAGCAGCAACAGTGCTGCATAATACATGTGACAGCTTAAATGAGTTTTTACTAACAGACCCACGCAAGGGTGTATGTAACCGCTGTCTCATTGCACAGTGACTGAACCAATTCAAGGGAAATCCACTTCATCCTCATGCCACAAATGAATGTATGTCCTATTCACTATGCCAAGATACAACTACTAACAACCACAAGGGCTTAATCAAACTTTAAGACTACCACTCTTAATCATAATTCCTTCCATAAATGGTTGCTATAATACTTATTGCTTCACTGTGCCTCTATGGGTCTCCATGGCAACCACTGCCTGGAAAGTACTGCAGCCTGTCTCTGCGCAACACAGACCATCCCCAGATGATGTAACAACTACTATTTATGTTTCCTGCTTGGGCAGTTCTGGCTGAATGTACTCACACGAGAAAGCTTTTACCAGCATGACTCGGCTGCTTCTCCTCTGTGAAGTGCAGAGAAGCACGTAGTGCAGTACCTAGTAGGAGTAATGCACTGTAATACCTGTCTTGAGAGTATATTTAAGACCCCTCTGTGGAGTTTGCACACACTAGGATGTAGTAAGAGGGTCAGTCATATGGAATATCTTGTTATTCAATTATCTCTCACTCAGAGGTGAACTGAGAGATTATACCAGCATCTGACCCCTGAGGTGAGGAGCCTTTGTAAATCTCTAGCAAATGACTGCATATGTACAGTACCACCAGTGCCTCCTATACTATTGAAGTAGGATGTACTATAACTTCCTTAATAGCATGACTGAATGAGAATTACAAGGAGCCGAAAAAATTTAATACAATATAGTTACAGAGAGATGTGTGCTTGGTGTTTTGGATAATATGAATATCCGTGATTTTAAGTAGGCAGCTGCCACACACAGCTGGATAAGTAAACCTGCTATGTGAATTCTTGTATTATCATATTTCCTTGCACATTATGACATTTACTTTATGGGGTCACCATCAGGTCAGTGAAGGCCTTGATGTGATCTGATGGGGTGTCAAGTGTCATTGCTGGAGTTCACCATCTGATCTTTCATTTGACTATTTTGCAGAGGACTGTGAACACGTCTTGCTTCTGCACGACTCAAACGGACACATGCAAGATGAATTTCACAAACTGCTGCCAACAACCTGTAACTGGCAGATATTAATCCACAATATTGTGCCAAGTATAGCATTAGACTGATTAAATAGGAAAGCTACTCAGAGTATTATAGTAGATCAATATTTCAAAGATCACATGAACATAATATTAAAGTGTCCTCTGTGTATCTGGCAAAATAGTGAAACACCTGTGATAACATCTCTGCAACACCCATATCATTTCCATCAAGACTTTCTCACACATGCTGGCCCAGCATGTGAATGTGCTGCGTTTCCTGAACCAGGCTGAAGACTGTTGCCTGGCCCACCACGAGCAGTAAAAGACCTGCGTAACCACGTAGACTATATAACACTGCAGATATTACATCAATGAGAATCCCTCTGACAACTCTTATTTCTTATTTTAAAATGATTATGAGGTAGGCTGCTTATATATTATTCACGTGGATCCGAATAAAACAGGAATTTTTCCATAACTCTTATGTGTGCTGTGCATAACATCAACCCCTTCTTTCTTTCAACACATTCATTTAACCGATAATGAGGAAACTTATACAGGTCTACGTCATATTTCCTCTGTTGCTCCTTTTCACACCCAAAACAGAGCCTATTAGGATTCATTTCTCAAAAACAAACAAATAAAAAAAAAAAAACAAAAAAAAAACGAAGTCAGTGACAGCCTCGGACACAACCAATCAATACGGATTACACAGCGACACATCCCACTCCATCCTCTGTTAATGTGCAGCAGGTTGTCGGAGTGCTCTCTGAAAGCAACTACTCAGAATGTAAGATCATATTCGCAGAAGCCAAAGGAGTGGTCTACGGATGATAGACTGTGTGGTATTTTATCTGAAAGTGTTGTCTTACCTTGAAGCTTCAGTTAGAAGGCTAAGAGACACGAGTTGGAATGTGGGGCGGCTCCTCCTGTGTGCAGCTTACCGCAGAAGTGGTGCCTAGGAAGAGGAGTATCCCCGTATTTAAAGACTACCTCCTCCGTGACGTGAGATCGGGCGTGTCTGTGGCTGGCCGTGGCTTGTGTCACGTCTAAGACAGGATGGATGCGACGCAGTCTGTCTACTCACACACACACACGTGATACTCTCATATAGAAGTAGATTATTGTGGTAACTAATAGTTGTTTTCGATAATATCACATTTATCCGAGAATCGCTATACTATCATTGAAATCCTCCATAAATGCACACGTGACCACCCAATTAAATGGCAAAAAACAAACTCAACTTAATTGACAGACCTGTCGACCAGGACTGTAAGCAAGATGCCGATAAAATAGCCTATGTCAATTTCACCTCTTTTTTTGTAATTCTATCATAATTTATAGCCAACCTAATCACATATTTTTTCCTTTAACATAAGCTATGATTTAGCAACACTTCATTTAGATGTATGGAGAGTTTTCTGGGTAGTTGTGGCAATATAAAATAGGCTTGTAGTGTAAAAATCCACCTTTATCCTATTGGTTATTATTTCCCAACCCTAGACCAACGGTGTAAATCACCAAAAAAAGTGCTTTGATATATATTGAATATATGCCTAATGATTAATATCCCACATGTAATATAGCCTACAATAATAAAATACAGGAGATATAATAAATAATGTAATGGCAGAATATTTTCATTCATGTAGCCCATTGGTGCATGTTACAAAGAAACAACACTC
This sequence comes from Rastrelliger brachysoma, assembly GCA_024605115.1. Taxonomy (NCBI): domain Eukaryota; kingdom Metazoa; phylum Chordata; class Actinopteri; order Scombriformes; family Scombridae; genus Rastrelliger; species Rastrelliger brachysoma. The sequence goes on from JANJYP010058283.1 coordinate 13,154, forward strand.
TTAGTTTTGGCCAGCATGAACTCAAATGATGTCCCCGGTGAAAGAGCACGAGACACGAGACGAGGGTTTATTATCATTCAACAGCCTATTAGCGCCACCTGCTGCCTAGTTTTCGTTATCACAGCAGAAGTAAATTACTCTACCCATAGCAGTGTGACGCAGGACGTGCATATGATTTACAAGGGACCAAAAAAATGAATGTCTAACTTCAGGTGTATAATGTAGGCTTCATCTAGACTAGAGCATATGTTTTGTAATCAAATGTAGGCTATATGAAATTATGTGATTATTTAGGGTATTATAATGATACATCCAACATCAGGAGACACGGCCACTTATGAAATAAACATAATTAATAATTAATTTTGTTGTCTCAGTTCAGACAAATCCCGTAAAAGTACAATGATCAGCTCCCTCATCACTTTAATATTTGCGATATTTAAAACTTTAAATCCAATTTGGCAGCAAGTGAGAATATAAAATGGCATTACTCTTTATTTAGAAGATTTAAAGATCCCCACAAGATATGTATCAAAAACATAAACATACAAAAAATTACTCAAATAATGTATGTCTGATTTAGATTCTTCATAAACAGAAGTATAAGTATAATGTTAAAATACTTAAAATGGCATGTACTCACATTATTCTGCACAGATAAACTCAAACACTGAGTTATACAGCAACAAGAAGAGACATATTTTTGATTTGAAGTGTGCTTGCATAATCAAAATGGTGAAGTGCAACAGCTTTGTGTAGCCTATATAATGTTTTGTCTGTAACTCTTTTGAGGAGCAAATCCAAGCAGATTAGTGCTTCCATTATGCAAATAGCTGTTCTCAGTTTGGAGTGAATCACAGGTGTGGAGTGGAAAAAAGGCTTCAGTTTCAAATATAGCTCTGAAACAGCTCCAAAATCATTAATTTTGTTCTTTATGGATAAGTCTACAGAAGTTTTAGCTCCAACTAAAATGTTAAGTCTCTCTTTTCAGTTTGAAAGCCAATGCTCTTGAAAATTAATATATCATAAATATGTTCTCTTTTTCTTTTGTCCTTATTCATAGGTCATATTATGGCCACAGAACAGCATCACTAGTGCTTTTCAGTTTTTAGGACACTACAGCAGGCTACATATATTGACATGGAGCTTTGAGGAAAAAGGAAATGCTATACTTTTATTCTGCACCCCTCTAAACAC
>JANJYP010058298.1:0-21320 GCA_024605115.1 Rastrelliger brachysoma
TGTTGACAGCTCCTAAAGTAATGAGAACCAGCATCTAAGCTCAAAACCCTGGCTCTCTGTCAGAGTGGACTTCCGATTTCTTCCGCTTGACTGGACGGGCAGAAAGAAGGGATGGAATGGGGCTGGGGGGAGGGGGGGGGGATGCCATTGACATTCCCCTGCTTACTCTCAATAGAACCATCTATTGCTGAAAAGGGTAGATTCCCTTTCTCTCAGCCTCGCCCACCCCGTCACATCTCTCAGTGTTGCTGAAAGGCGGGACAAGAGAGCAAACACAGAGCACACACACGCACACAAGGGAGAAGAGGGGTGGGGAAGTTTGACTAATACATCTGTACTTCATAATTATGTTGTGTGGCTCCAACCCGAAGTCCCTTGCTGTGAGTGTTGACGTCTTGCTATTTATGTCCCTAGAGCTGCTCGTTTGTTTTTGCTGTTGTCTTGGTTTACTGTCTTCTGTCATTTGAGACAAACTGTTTTGCAGAAGTTTTAATATCAATCAGATGTATTGCATATTTATTGTGAATCACACCAAACAAAGGCAACAAGAAGTACTTCTTTTGGACTTGTAACTGTCAGTATTTATGATCATTTAGATTTCATATCCACAAAAAAATCTACCCACAAAAATGACGGGACAGCCCCAGTACGACAGGATGTTTAGTTTAATTTTCTTTTTCTTTCTTTTTTTTTTTTTTAACACTATTGCAGATATTCTTCCAGTTCAAGTCATTCTCCCAAATTGTATATCAGGGTGAAATCTGATTTCATGAGCCATTTAATTTCACACACAATCATGCTGGATTTATAGCTCAGTGTTAAAGTGCAACTGGAATTAAACTGCCACTTTTTGTCTACAGCTTACATATCCCCTGTGTTAACCACTTGTCCTGTGTTCTCCTTTGAGAAAATAAATCATGAATTAAACATACTAGAGAATATTTAAAATTCTTTGATTTCATAATTGGGCCCATTATTTAAAAATATGAATTCAGAGAAATACTGTTGTGTCATCCATTTTAGTACAACAAATCAAATCTTATTTAAAGCAATAAAGTAGCGTTTAATCACAGGCTGAGCAGACGGTCACTGTCAGTCTGCCCGTATCCTGCTACGCAACCACAGACTGGACTGAACAACAAAGCATTTCAGATTTCCTGCTAAAATATCTTTCTTATCTAACTTTCAAATATGAACACATTTTATCCCGCACANAGTCAGTCTGCCCGTATCCTGCTACGCAACCACAGACTGGACTGAACAACAAAGCATTTCAACTTTCCTGCTAAAATATATCTTATCTAACTTTCAAATATGAACACATTTTATCCCGCACACTAAACACCATCTAAATGTACCTGAAAATGTCACTTTAATGTAGTTAGATGTTAGTTTGGTCATTGCTTTTAAAAATCCCTGTTAGTGACACACTGCCTGTCTATAAGCTACAGCGTATCTCCCGTTCACTGAAACAAAAAGGAGCATTTCTGATAGTTCCTCAGACCTTTTTTCTTCCAACCCTTTTAGAAAACATGTTGACATTATTTTGAACTGCAAAGGATGAGGGATGATTAAATGTGATTTCAGTTTGGAGGAGGAGGTAAAGAAGGTCATCCACTAATCACAGGGTAGGTGGTTCGATCACCAGCTTCTCCTGTCCACATGTTGAAGTGTTCTTGTGCAAGACAACAAACCCCAAATTACTTCTGATGGCCGGGCCAGCATCTTGGCTTTGTGCTAGTGGTGTGTGAATGACTGAGTGAGAGGCTAATTGTAAAGTAATTTGGATAAAATCACTACAGTTTATAAATGCATCTATTTACCCTTTACTAACTGAATAAGACATTTCAGTAGCTGTTTTCTACAAAAAAAGTATGAAGTATTTTTGAAAAAACTAAAAAGCCACTTAAGGGTTCAAAAATCACTACTTTTTGTAGTATTAACTGAAACGTTATATTTTGCATGCATCCATGTAAAAACTATCACAATGAAGCTGTAATAAAGAGGATATGCTGCAAACTGTAAACTAGTGAAATAAAATAGTAAAATCTCTTTAAGAAAGGAAAACAGCAGCAACATAATACTTTAAAGGTAATAGGTCATCAAAATTATTCAAACTATTTAGGTCTTGTGTTATTACATCTAAAAAAAATCATTATTTTATGCTCTATTAAATGATATGAACTGCATTTTTGTACCAACAAAACATTTGTGGGTGAGATTAAGTTTTACTGCCCAGTTACAGTTTATGCTTGTTGGCTGCAGATCTCCATACCTTTGATTTACTGTTTGTTTAGAGACATTGTGCAAATCCATTTTAATTTTCATTTGATGTTTTGCATCACTGTTATAACCACAGCAATCATTGTGAGTCTGAAGAGAGGGAGAACCATATTTTGTCTTTCCAGTTGTGGAGAGATTTGAAGCAGCCAAGACTTTTCACTTGTCAGTCAGTGAGTTTGATGTTTGAATTGTTACAAATATACACTTGGAGATAATCATCCTTTCTCTTCTTTTCCTTTCACTCACACATGATGAGTGCAACTGTATGCACACACACACACACACACACCACACCCTGAGACTTGTTGAATCATGTGGTTATAGTGAAGCTTTGTGAGTTTCTCTCATGTCTCTCTGCACCTCACAGCTGTGGGACAAGAGGTGGTGAAACCTCAGATGATACAGTAGAACCTGGTACACACACTCCCAAACACACACACACACACACACACACACACACACACACACACACACACACACACACACACACACACACACACACACACACACACACACACACACACNCGCACTCAAGTCTCTTATTCATTAATCTTCATTTCAACACACACTCTGGCCGCCGTCAGCACATATGCTCCCAACAATCACTTGGCGCTGTGCAGTCTCTCTCTCTCTCTCCCACACCCACGCACACACATGGACACACACACACATAAACAAGCTCTCAGCGGGTGAGATCTGATTGCTGACACTGATATCAGGTCCCCCCCTGCTGCTGAGCTGTCCATCTGGCTGCCCGATGAGAGGACAGAGTGAGGTCCACACAGTGGGGCTTCTGTCACTGTGCATTAAGAGAAGGCTGAAGGGAGATCTGAACTGACATTCAGGATAATATTGGCATCAACAGAATCCTTTGGTGCCGACATCACATCGGGATTACAGTGGAACATGATGACATCTGAGGTGGCCAGGTCGAGTCGTTTCGAGGGCACGGCGTTCCCTGATGATCCAGCAGATCTTTTCCTGGATTTCGCATGAGTTTGGGTCACGTCCAGGGGACAAATCCACGTGGTGCATGTCTGTGTGAGCTATTAGTGGATAAACTTTGAGAAGCTGGGACGCCCTACTTGCAAACTATATGTCCAAAACTACATTTGATAAAAGTGTTGGTTTACTCTTTTCCATTTTATGTCTGTGGTCTGATCAGTGAGTTTGCTGAATCAAATCCAGACTTCATAAACAGTATCATGTCGGTTGAAAATCACAGAGCCCACATAGAAGAAGTGCCAATATACTTAATTTTTACAATGTTGTTTACAAAGTTTCTTGAAAAGTCCGAGTCCTATGTTCATTAGAATTTTGTTTCTAGCAGGGATGACTGAATCCAGTCCTCTCATAGGCTCTGATTCACTACAACAGAGACAAATAAACTCCAAGCCTGTGTTTGGCCAAGCAAATCAGTACTGTTGAACGATTCAATCCCACCGTTTATTATGGTTTTTACGCCATGCATTCCAAATGAAGCCCTGAGCACGAACAGGCATGTAGGAAAAACCAGGCACTTATGCTTTGTATATTTCTTTCTCTCCCACTTTCTGTCTGTAGCTCCATCAATAAGTCCCTTGTTCTGAAAGATGAATTTAACATCCTCATCATTGTACTGTAATAAATGCAAACAATGCTTGAAATATGTTAGAAAAACTGGACCCTGTTTTAACATTCCCGACTGGTCATTCACAAATTGTACTGAACAGAGAGGGCTGTGTGGGCTGTAGTATTTTATGCCGCTGTCCCCAGCTGTGACTTGGCTGTCAGTGAGACATTTGGGTTGCTGGCTGGGGGCGACAGGAAGGTTTAGGTGTTGTAATCAAACTCCCTCTATTCCCTCCAGGCTCGTTACAACCCTCAAATTCTGCACTAATTGGCCAGCGAGTCACATGGCAGCCAGGGACCCTGTCTGCCGAGAAACCCCCAGAGAGAGACGAGCTAGAGCTACTTTATTATTTGCAATTTGTAGTAATATGTAACCTTTAAGTTGATTTTCTGAGCTTCTTCAAAAGTATGCAACGTATGAAATATTGGTATGGAAGTGGCAAATACAACATCCTCCTATTATGGTGGCTCAACTGTAAAAGTACACATTGATTTCATTAATCTCTTATCATGAAACACACTGTTCCCAGTCAACAAAACATGATTATTACAGTAAAAAAAAACAAAACAAAAAAACAAAACGAACAAAAAAAACACTTAGTGACTCAAGGGCTGAACATTTGCCTGGCTGTCATGTTGACAATAATGGATAATGTGTGTTTTCATAGAAATTTCTCAAGGATATTATAGATGGATTTTGAAAGTAAATGGATTTGGACGTGGCCAGGTACTAAAGATAATGAAGTGTAACACATAAAACTAGGTGATGCAACCGTGGTTTTTCAGTAATTGGAATTGGAAGATAAACAATCTAACTTTGTCTGCTCTTCTATCTCTGTAACCACCCCCTCCCTCATCTGCTCCCCTCCTTCTCCTTCAATCTTCCTCACTCCCCGGGTGCCTCCCTTTCGGAGGTTTATGGCTCGCAGTTCTTTGACTGCTGAAGCATTACCCCAAAGAGCAACAAACTGATCTGTGGTCACACTTTATAAGCTGTCAGGTGAACCGTGCTCCTCTGCCGACAGGTGAGGAATGTTTTCATTCACCTCTTTGCCTCTCTGTGGGTGTCTCTGTTTCTCTCTCTCACACACACTCACACACACACATATGCAGTTTTTCTCTGCACCTGGGCTCAGCACTTTAAAGATGAAAGGAAAGGGACAGGAGAAGACTGAAGATGAGAGGTAGAGGAGAGAGGGAAATGTGATCCATCATCAGATGAGTTTTCCTTTTTGGCTCCTGCACCATATCCCCCCCACCCCTCCTCATTCCTGTGGGGTGTCCCTGAATCAAAGCAGACCGGAGGCCACAGCAGCTCTGGAAGCACTTTCACTGTTAATCACAAAAGAGAGGTTTGATGCCTGAACAGCAGCTAAATACATGCAATTTTTGACAACTACTGGGCGTTTGCTCTTTGTGTTGATCCATATTAACTGTGAATTAGTTTAGCTGATTAGTGTATGTTTGATGAGGGCTTAGGTTTCTCTGGCTGACTCTTGCCCACCCGGCAGGCATCATGGGTAGCTGCTAACGGAAGAGAGGGATTGTGGGAGAACACGGGGGCCTGGAGTTGACTTGTCACCATCGCTCAGCGTCCTTTGGCCCTTCTGCCACTCTACACACAGGCACACAAACACACATATGAAAATGTCCTGGCCATCAGCTTGCATGTGACATCAGAGTTCTGACAAAGACAAGCTGGCCCAGCAGTCTCATTTTTAACAAGCTCCAGCTGAGGGTGGACATAGGCCACTGTGAGTGCGAGTGTGTGTGTGTGAGTGTGTGGAGGCTGGTACCTACGGTGACACAAGGCAGCCTGTATATGTGTCTACTCCTTCATTTCCTGTTCCTGTGAGGCAGACTTTCCTCTCACAGAACATGGCAGCTCACCGTTGGGGGGCAAATGGGCCTGCAGTGAGTGTGTGTGTGTATGTGTGCTCTCTATGGGACTGAAAAGTCATGCATAAAAAAAGGAATCAATCGCACTTGTTGCTGATTGAGCTGCAACTTCAACCCCCTTGCTTTCCTACCTCAGTCTCTTCTCCCTCCTCCTCCTAGTTCTCAGCTGTGAGTGATTAAGTTGAGCCGGAGGGGCGGGTGGTGGGAGCGGGTGGAAGGGTGAGAGGAGGGGACAGGGTACTCACTCACTGGCTGAGTAATGGCTTCCAGAGACCCCCGACTCCCTGGCTCTGTGCAGCACGAGGGCTAATCAGGAGTGACGGCTCGGCCCGTTTGGACAGTGTAAAGGCAGCCCCACTCCTGTCAGGCACAGACATGGACAGCCAACCCTCCCTCCCCCCTCTCCCCTCACCAAAAGACCCCCACCGCTAGGCTGCTAGTCCCTGCCACAACCATCTGACAGGGAACTGTTGGAAGAAGAAGGCGGGGGTGAAGGACAGAGAGAAGAGGAAAGACAAAATTTGGAGAATAATTCAAGCAGAATTGAGGTTGAGAAAGAGAAAAGAGCCAGTGAAAGAATAGCGCACAGGGAGATACATGGAAGGCCCCCATATACTGTGGAGTGGTTGTTGCGGTGTGTTGGTTTCATGTTTGTGTGTCAGATTGACTGTGTGTTTAATGGAACCTCTGAGCAGCTGGGGAAACCTATCGTGTTCATTTAACAGTACAGATCTCAGGCAATACTGAGGTTACCGTGCGTATGTGTGTATATGTGTGAGTGTGTGTGTTGGCATGTACTGTATGTGTATGTTTGCGAGGGTTACGATGTGGTCTGCTGATTCGTGCTGTTTCCACGGTGATTGGTTTCCATCACGCGTTCGAGGGCTAAACCATCGACAGTGCTCCCTCCTTCCCCACCGCCCGACTTCTTTTCATTTTTCAATTTCAGTTTCATCAACCGCTGCCGCCTGTTTTTTCATTTTTCTATTTCCAGCTGATGACAGAAAGCGTGTGAAGTGTGAAATTAGAAAGAGCGTGTGTAAATAATGGCGTGTAACACGGGGAACACACACATGAACAAACGCCTATGAACACACACATATACTATTGCATAAGCCATGAGACAAAACTCATTACTTTCAAACTGAGCAATGGGAAAAAGTGAACAGAATGCATACACTTGCTTCCAAATGACATAATTACAAACTGAAAATGATAGTGGGAATTTGTGTTTGATTTTGGCAAGTGGGAATTCAGAATTTTGTGCAAAACATGCAGAGAGAAGTCTGTGCTATTTTATGGCACTCATTGAGACATTCTGAGCAGAGTTTAAGTGTGTTGTTTTGTCATTTTGGGGTCTCTCTGTGAAGGAACCCCTGTTCTTTGTCACCCTTTGGCACATGCACACACACACAAACACACATCTTGTCCCCCCACCTGGGTTTAACTGTCTGACAGAGTGAGATGTTGGCGCGGTGGAGGACTGAAGAAGGAGGTCAGGGGCACAAGGGCAGTCAGGTCCCTCAGACGTCCATCAAAATGACAGGTACCCCAGCCTTAAAACTCCCCAACCCACCCCAAAACCTAGTTTCCCTCCTTTTTGCAGACACACATGCAAGCACACACACATACACACATACTGAAATACCAGGCCTAAAAAGTAGCCCCGCAGCGAAGGAGACCAGCTCTCCGCAATTAGGACATTCTGCGGCCATGAAATCATTCTGAAAATTAGCTCCAGGAAGCAAGAGGAGGGAGACAGAGTCCTAAAGAAGGACAAAAAGAAAGGGAAAAAATGAGAGTGAAAGAAAAAGGGTGAAGTTTAAGGAGGAAGAAAGTGTTCTGGATCTCCTCAGCAGTCAAACGGACGGGCCACATGTGCTGGCAAGGCGAGAATGAAGGAATTTAGAATTATCCCAGATAATGACGGCTGTTAAGATTAACAATTAATCCTCTGGCCTCATGACATGTTACATTTGGATCTAGGGAAATGGCGCTGAGAGGTGTGAAAGGTCTTCAACAAGGACTCAGTCAACTAAAATACACTATGTTCGTGTGTGTGTGTGTGTACCTGACAATGTCCAGGCCCCAGGTCCTGACAGGAGAAGGAACCAGGGTTCGGATCTTAGCTCACGACCGAAGAGACCTGCTCTATGTTCTCCTTTCGTCCGGGACTTGGCTACAACAACAACTGTTCTATTTTCTGCAGATCTGCGGTACTACTGTCGTCCTGTTTTACCCCACTGTGACCTTTGTGCCATTACACAAACAGCATCTGCCAGTGATCAGTCCCCGACAAGCCCTAAGTAATGTTGGGACAACATTACCCAGTGCCACCCCAAACCTCAGGCCATGCTGTCTCCTAAACTAAGCATTTAACAGAGAGACTTGGGGATCATCTAATGCTGCCGATTTCTACTAACTTTAGTACAAATGGATGTGTGTGTCAGTGTGTGTGTGAGCCCAGCTGTGGGTTGTTAGTAGCGAACTCAGCTCAGTGGGGAAGGGGCACCAGATGGTTACCGGGATGGAACGATTGAGAGTTGAAAGGAAGAGGTGTAAATCGCAATTAGAGAAGACAAAGAAAATACTTCGGACTGGGGAAATGTGGAGAAATAACAGAACACAGCAGAGACATTAACCAAAGCTGAATGTTTCCATCGCCTTAAACCAGTAGTATCCCACAGCGATTTACAAAGACATCAAAATAGACACATAGTTGCTAGGTAATCAATACAAAGCAACTCCATAAACTGAGGTAGTGTCTATGCCCACATGTGGGTATGTGTATAAGTGTGAATTGGCACATACTCGCTCATGCATCACTGTGATTGTGCAAATGCAAAAATATTCTGTGTCCATCTCTACCACAGCATGTTCTTAAAACTCCAGATTTCTAAAGAACATTTCTTCATCTACCAGAGGAAAATGAGAGGACATGTTGTTCCGAGGTTCTGTAATTTAGATCTTGCGCCTTTACAACGACATGTGTTTTTGTCGACATGGGGAAACTCAGTCTAACAGTCAAGCAAGCATCACGCGATCAGGCGAGCTGCTAATCAAGTGATGGAAGAGGTTGAGAATTCCTTGGGAGGCAGACAATGGAGGCAGCGGGGTGTTTTTGTGGTATCCGGAGCAGCAGGCATTGGGAAATCAAGTTCAGCTGAACAGCCACACACACACACACCATTATTTGGCAAACATTTGGCAAGAGAAGTACCCATCTTGATTAAAGGGTGTATGCTTGTGTGATGTATGTTTCTGCTGATGACATGTTTCTTTCCCAATGTTGTCAGCATGTACGGACCTGTTAACTTTCCCGCTGTATGAGCTCAATTGTGTGTGTTGTGTGTGCATGTCTACTGTCTGATTAGCTGCTGTTTCTTTCAGGTGTCCCTCGTCCTCCTGCTCTTTAATCAGAGCTGAGGCCCATGTCATGGCCGGAAGGAAACCCTGTTCGAGGAAGTGGCTGTCTGATATTGTGCAGCTGGCGTCGCTGTAGTCTCAGTGCCAATCGGTAATCTATTCATCTGAGGAAAAGGAAAACCGCCATTCCCATCCTTGGTCATTCCTGAATCCAGTGACTGTAGAATCCTGTCCTGAATAGGAGGTGTGGTCTTCAATGTGTTTATTTTGTGCCCCGTGATTGACATCTTGTCGATGGATGTGACAGAAATACACACCGATTACAGTCCATGACTCAACACCCTTGCATAAAATTTTCTAAGAATGTTCTTCAAAAAAGAACAAAAAAATCCCTCCAAAAAAGAAAAAAATACAACAAAAAAACAAGTCAAACTCAGGTTGTGTCTGAAGTGCGCTGTGGGTCACTGAGCTCTCACACAGGTGCTGAGTGATGATGTCATTCTTAGGAAACCACCTCTGGGACAGCAGGAGGGAAAATAAGAGCTGGAGTATGAAAGGAGGGGAAAAGACAGAGATTGGAGGTGATGTGAGAGAGTGTTTCTGGGCGCCATGACTGAGAGTGTGCAGTGCGGTTGCTAGTTGGCTGAGAGCTTTTTAATAAACAGTCTGTTGAAACATGACAGGAATATTGGGTGAAATCATGCTTGTTTTACCATGATGACTGTAGTGACTCCCTGGACCTGGGAGACAAAGCAGATCAGGATGGGGCAAGAGCACAACTGTCAGCTTCCATAATTGTCTGTGGTTATACTTTTAGTTCTGCTTAATTTTGACAACAAAAAGAACCCTTCTAATTCTGATACCACTAAATGCTTCTTGTTTACCATTAATGTCACAGTATGCTTCAAACAGTATCTGAAACCCCCTCCTCCGGCACATTTCCAGTGTTGGAACTGCTGAGCTGCATATGACAAAGTTTGACTGACAGTCTAACAAGCTGGCCCACTTTACACAGCAAAGCCAAAGGTGTGAAAAGTGGAGTTTGAACTTCTGGATTCAACTATAACACCAAGAATGATTGCACAAACCATCTGAGAGTGTTTTGCCATTATCTCCATTTGAGCAATTATTGTGTCTCGCCCCTTTCTGACCGCTTTTCATTGTGGTCATACATGGCCATAAACACTTTTGCCTTCAGAGATGGTTGGACGTCACATCATATAAAGTAGTTCTTTTCAAGTTTACAGCAGCTTTTAGTTATTGTTGTTGTTGAATTGTTGTATTGGCCAAGTTGTATTCAAATTGAACACAATGCAAATTTTTGCCTCAGTTTATTTGCTTGAATTTGGCTGTTTGACTGTTTTTGTAGGGCATGATTTCTACAACATGTGCTGACTGTTTGTGGACTGAGTTTGGGCTTGTGTGACAATGCTGACTGACTCTAAACTTTCCCAAAAATGTCAGTGCTTTTTGTTATATTCCTTTATGCCTCTTTCCTCTTTCTTTTTGTCTCTATGTTTGCATTTAGTGAGTTCACATCATTGACTGTCTCATACACACCTTGAAGACACGTATATGTACACAACATTGCACAACAAATTCAAGAAGCCACCTAATCATTGTAGATGTGTCAGTCATGCTAATAAAGCAACCACAAAACAGAATAAAACCGGGTATACTAACTGCCATGTGTGGTTGGTGCTTTCAAAGGCAATTTGGAGGACAGAGTGGATGCTGATGCCAGCAGAAAACAACCCTGCCTATCCTGAACCCTCAGCAGACGTATTATGCTGCTGTTGGGGTGAAGGGTGAGAGGTTAGAGGCAAGGGGGAGGGTGCGGAGCTGCCGAGGAGGGGGCTTGCCTCTGGATGACGACTCGCTCCCTCATCCATACACCAGCTGCCCCTGACGGATACACACATATGCTGACATTCATGCGTAAGCATACTCTACACATTAACCCACTCAACCTCTGTCCCCCCAAGCTCCAATCACTTCTCCTTGTTTTGAACAAAGACTTTTCACTATTTCATGCCAGCATTATTCACCCCTTTTTCATGCAGGTGCTTCATGTCTTTGCCAGATCTGTCCTGCAGGCATGATTTGACATTTAACTAGTCTGCTGCTCTCTCTCTCTCTATGGTGGCTGACAGGTTGCAGTAAACACTGGTTTTTGTTTGAAGGAGATGCCACGCTGAATGGCATTTGAGTTGCAGCAGATAAGAGATGTTTTCAGTGCAACTGCAGGGCACCATGTCAGGGCAACGTCTAGAAAGCTGCAATGGGTGCTGAAAGGCTGTGAGAGGTGTAGGCCTGCGGGGCAGATGTTAAACACACTGTGACTGAGAAGAGACAGAGTAAGAGACAGAGCTACTGTCAGAGCCTGACCGCAGAATAAAACTGAGCAGCACCTGCCATGGGAGAAGAAAGGATGGAGTGAGGAGAAAATGATATTGTTGTTTTAAAGAGAAGGAATTCATCTTTCAAGATCAGGCTTCAAAAGTGTGAAACATCTGCATGCTGAATCAAATCTAATCAAGCTCTGATCAAACATCTCTGGGAAAGCAATTGCATATCTTGGGTGAAGAGGCCATGTTCCCGATTCTTTTCCTGGGGGTGTGATGTAGGTCTGAGCCATCAAGGTGATGGAAATGAGCACAGGCGCTGATCCGTGGGCCCGATCGACACGTGTGCTAGCCCGTGAGCACTTCCCAGATCTCCCCTTCTCCTCCTCTTTCTCTGTCATCCCTCCGTCTCTCCCATGGTTTCCTCCCATGGTTTATTATTACGGTATAATCGCTTCCATCTGCCTGTCAAGCCACCGGGTAGACTGAGATCAGGAACAAAAGACAGTATGAGCGAGAGAGAAAAAAAGGGCAGGAGGGATTTTTCTCTCCAATACAAACACATCTCCTCCCTCCCCTCTCCTCCCCTCAAACTCCCTCGTCAGATCAAATCAAAAGATCAAAATGCTGCAGAGTCACTTTTCTCTTTCTGTTTGGGATATTATAATTCAGCATGACTTTTGGACAGCTTCATGAACAATTAGGAATTCAGCGGGACTGGGCAAGAAAACGTGATTCAAATTAGTGCTGTATTATATTACTGTTTTCTTATGATTTCTCCTGCCATCTCACACCCTCTCAGTTTCTCTTTTAGGTTGTCCTATGTGTGTATGCATGTGTGTTTGGATGCATGAATGCACTCTCACGGGTGATATGCACCCATACCGAACAGGAATTTATTTATATAAGGAAGTAATTTCGAATTTGAATTCCTACAAAGACAGCACACTGTCAGGGAAGTTTTAGCTAACAACATAAACACATAAAATCTTGTTTTGTAGTTCCACTCCCAAATCACACATCAATGACCGGTAGCAATCAGCTGTGTTACAAACGAATACGTTTGATGTGTACATCTCGGGTCAGCAGAGGGGCGAGGGAATACTCACTCACAAACCACACAGGACCCCCAGTCCTCTGATCTCCAATCAGATTAGCCCATCGGTCCAATTACAGGCAATCAGAGCCAATTAAATCCAATTATGACCAATTATGGATAATTAGAATGCTCCGGAGATTGATAGCTTGGAGAGATGGGGCAGCAGGCTGTCACTTTCAAGAAACCATGACACTCATCGTTTTTTTTTTTTTTTTTTTTTTTTTTTTTTTTTTTATTTATAGNTAGAGATAGTAACTCCAACTCTGTCAGACAGAACTGGATCTGCCTGCAGACTTCAAAGGAACTTTCGATACAATTCAAGATAAGAGGGCAAGTTAAAAGTATAAATAACATTGTACTACGTTTCTCTTTTGCTTGCTTGCCCATCTGTGTTCTCTCCTCCATTACATTCAAATTATGGAGGTTCCCACTGAAAACCAAAAGACTGGAACACTGAAATGAATGACCACCAATCTGCTGTGTGCTTATCCGTTGCCAGTTCAAGATGGTTTTCCTTGCTTCTTTTCTAAGACGTATGACTGCTTTGATTGTCAGCCATTTACCACAAAACAATCCACTCTTTCGACAGTTGGGTATTTTGGTAATGTGGTTTGCAAAGGCCTGCTTTCACCCTCCCCCTTATTCCAAATCATTTCAACAGTGATGTTTTTTAAAATATCAAATGCCAAACTCATGTGTTACCTGGGCTTTTCCTATATGGTGAATGTTTTCGCAATAGTTCAAGCCCTCTCACTGGGTGCTATGGAATGTCTTTGGGTTATATTATTGTATGGCCTTGAGTTTCGGACTGCCAGTGAGTTGATGTTTGACTTGGGTCGATACAAGGAATTCAGATACATATTCCCATCTTTTAGACATTGCACAGACATGGAGAAATGTGGAAAATGAAACAGGTCTTCAGCTTAAATTCAAGCCGACATTCTTGAGTTCCACAGGTCCATCATGTTTGTCCATCAAACGGTGGGGATCCTGTCAGTCAAAAGGTCAACCTCTGACCAGGTCCTGTCCCGCATTCTTGTTATCATTCACTCCACTTAAGGTAGTTATAGCATAGCCTTTTATTTTCAACAATTCTGTTTTCCATTCCACAGAGCAATTGATGTTATCGTTTTGATTAAAATCACTGCTCAGATATTCAGCTCTAATGGCTGACAGAGAATAATGAGGCCTGTTCCAGAAAAAGTCCAGCCAAGATAAAGTGCATAAAGTGCGGAGCGTAGTCTTTTGCTGTTTTGAGCATTCTGAAGATTGAAATAATTACTACAAAATACTCACATAAAAGCTTCCTTCTGCTTCACTTAGTCAGATTTCCAAGATAGTGCCTGCAGGGTTTGCTCTTTGGATGGGAGCTGAGAAGGACTGAAATAACCTCAACCACAAGCAAACAAAAAGCTACACAGTGACCTAACTTTGGATGAACCCCATCATTGGTGGTTAAATGATTTTTTGGGTGTTCTTTTTACCATCAATCAGTCTTTCTCTGCATATTCCTCTTTCACACTCTTCTGTCACACATGCACTTAACTCTCTTCTGTGTTTCCTTCTTTCCTTCGGGTTATATAAGTTCATATATATATGTGTGTGTGTGTGTTTGGGGTGGGGGTTTCAAAGGAAACATGGAGGATAAACAAACAGACTTGCAGAACCGTAGAGGGCTCAGCACTGATTGCCCAGCTTAGATTGACTCTGCCCTGGTTTATTTGTCTATGTCATCGAGATAAACATCACAGTAACCCTTCAACAACTCATACGAGGATGAACGCTCTCACTGGTGATCAGAAACCACTCACACATGCACATGTGCACATGCACAGATGTAAAATGCACCCACAAATACATAGGCTCTCTCTATTTTACATGTACACATACATTCCTTCATGCTTTCTCTGGCCCCTGCAATGAAGAGACCTCTTTAAGAGCTGTCAGTCAATACTGGTCACCATGGAAGTGACTCAAGCTCATAACAAAGACCCTTAAGAGTTTCTCACAAGGCAGAAAAAGAATGTCACACAGAGAAAAATAACAAAGAAAAAGACAGAAACAGACGGCGAGAGACTTACCAGGAGACACATCAACGCTAGCGAGGCATAGAGATTGACTCACTGAGCGAGTGAGACGCCACTCAGATGAAGATGGATTGAAAGGATGTGATGGACAAATGAGACAGAAACATATTGAGATAAAGAGGTTGGGAGGCAGAGTTGAAGAAGAGTTGGCAAAGAGATGGTGAGAGACAGAGAGAGGAACCAGATTTTCTTCCAGACATCCTACCAAGCCTCATTAAACACTTCTGGAAACCCTTCCCCACCAACACACACACACACACACACACACACACACACACACACACACACACACACACACACACACACACACACACACACACACACACACACACACACACACACACACACACACACACGCCTCTAAAACAACACAAAGATATATACAGTGCACATGTGCAAAACAACATTTTCCTGGTTTGAAAAGCATTTTCTGTCATTTTTAGGGTGGAGAGCCAGTGTGGGTGGTGGTTGGCTGAGGTGGCAAAAAAGCCAAAGGGAGCGTGGGACAGTGGGTCAAGAGGTGAGGGGTCAGTGGGTGCAAAGGGGGCCAGGGCAATGGGCCTGTGGCTACAGGGTCACATGGGGTGTGTGGGCTTCAGGCAGAGTGCCAGGCTGAAAGGCACTTGGGTGGGCTCAGTGACGGGAGACAGGGGCATAGAGTGGTGGGTGGAAGTCCAGAGGGTAAGGGTGGAGGTACACACTGGAGGATTCTCTAAAGCCAACTAAGCATCAAAGTAACCCAGCCGTGTAATGTTTCCAAAATTTGATGCTCCAATAAAATCTCAGAGGAAAGCTTTGCCAGCAGCTTTACAAATTTGGGTGGAACAACTTTATATTGAGGTAAAAGTGTTTAAGAGTTTTCGGAGTGTGTCAACACAAAAGTGAGACTTGCTAAAAAAGAAGCGATAAGGAGAGGAGACGAGAGGAGTAGAGGAGAGGAGAGGAGTAAGAACAGTAACAGAGTTGGGCAAAGAGGGATTTATTCCCAGAGTAAACAGTTTGACATTAAGAATACCACCCCTGTAGCTAAAATATCGCTCTCTCCCTCTCTCGCACACACAAACTAAAGTCCTTCTCACACAACCCTCTGCCTATTTTGACTCGGGTTTAAACACTTTTCATCTCAGTTTTGACTGAGAGGCAGAACTGAGAGGCAGTCAAGCTGCTCCCTAAGACTCCATGACACAGTGATAAAAAACAGTGCTGAGCAGTGACAGACTGAGTGAAAGGGAGACAGAGAGGGGAGGAGGGGAGACAGTGAAAAAAACAGAGGCCTTCAGTGGACGAGAAAAATACCCATGGAGAAAGAGTGAAAAAGAGAGAGACTTGCTTGAAAAGAGGGTGAGAAGACGAGTGAGAGCCAAAAAGAGGCAGAGGAAGGGGAGGCCAAGAAGAAGGAGGAAGAAGAAAGGAGTGAAGAGCAGTGCAGAAAAGGAGAGAAAAAGAGAGTTAAAGAGATTACTTTCAGGTTCAGAGACGCTTTTTCTGGCTGCTTACTGGCTGTCACTCAGTGCCTGGCTCCTAGGGGGAGGGACGGCTAGCTCTCATTGGTGTCATTCACCTGTCAATCGGCCTGACAGGCGGACCATAGGGCCTCATGTTGTGGTGCGGAAACTGTCAGTCAGCCATGCAGCAGCTGCATATGACATCATCCAAGATCAGGTCTGGAGCATGCATACACAAACTGTATGTGTGACAAAGAACATATACGCATACATGTTAGATTTGGAAATTCAGACACTGGAAATAATATACCATCAACACCTTTGCCCAACAACACCCAAGCGCACGTACACACATTCACACTTGACTCCCTGTGGATTGCACCTCATGGCCTTGCCAATCCCCTGGCTGTCCTCCCCTCCACTTTGCTCTCCAAAAGCCCTTGTTACTGGCAGGACAACAACCCTAGGACATCTGCACACCAGAGCGTACACACGAATACACTCACACACATATTACATCTGCACACACGACAGCTGGACAGTTCAACAGCCAAAGAGGAAAAGCAGATTTGTGTATACGTCTTGGCTGTAATTAGGCACACACACAAACGCAGAAGGAGATCAGTAACCCTGCTTACCTATACACACTGACACACTCAAACACAGAACACACACATAGCTCTCATGGAGACGGTTTGGCACCCATCTGTTTGGAGCTAATTTAACATGGTCACTAAAACAAAGTAGACAAAAGCCCGTCTTGTGAATAATGATGAAGTGACTGTCAACTGAAAAACACTTCTGGTTCTTGTGTGTACAATTCACCCTGTCCATTCACACAACACAATGCAGGATTTTGGATGGAAAATAAACTGGTGAGATTTGATGTGCTGTTGCAATGTGTTGGTTGAATCTAGGTTTAATTTGTAATTTAATACATATGTGCAAATGATTGTATTCTAAAGGAGGTTGGTGTGTATGGTACACATGAACACATTAACAAGATGTATGATGTTGTAAGATACGTTGTTTCAGTCCTGGTTAGCATGACTTTAATTTAACTAATGTGTGTTTGAGAACATGTTGCCAGTAGTTGACTAGTACAACATTATTATCATGTAGTACTGAAATACTGTACCTGAGTAGTTTTGAGGCTCTGGTCCTTTACTTGAGTATATTCATTTTCTGACAAGTTATATTACAGTTTACAGTTTAGGAAGAAATATTGTACTTTTCACAAAATATAATACATTTTTAATTGCCCAATAATTTAATGATTTCACTTTCACTTTTGAAACTACCTAACTTTACCCTTCAGAAAAAGCAAGATTCTACATATAGAAAAATGCATCACTAATTATATAGTATATACTAATATACAGTTTTCAATAAAGTATATTTACTGATAATTATTATGTAATTTTGTGTAAGATTTTGAATGTATGTTTTGGACATTTTTACATTATGGTATTTCTACACTTAGGTTATTAGTTTTTAAATTCATGCACATGCCATGAGATGAAGCATGTGTACATATACTTATATATATCTATATACAGAGAGAGAGCATGTGTGTGTGTGTGTGTGTGTGTGTGTGTGTGTGTGTGTGCAGGCACATGCTGCACACACAAACAGACACAACAGATGGGGAAATGGGAATTGTTGAACCATATCATTGTGACAGCTATTATGACGGATGACTGTATCATCTTAGAGAGGAAATCCTCTCTCTATTTACTTGTGTCTTTAAGGTCTGATTACTCTCACTGTCTGTGTCACTGGCTTGCCACTGATTTGAGGTCAAAAAGTGACATTTTAAAGGTTGTGAAGAAGAAAATAAAAACACAGACATACTTTCATTAAGTAACACATTAAAGCCAAAATATTAAAAATGCTTGGGTGATATTGCAGGAAAATCTGCTCAGTCTAACCCTTTATTATTATTTTTTTTATCAATGTTATGACACTGATATAAATCTTTCACATAAATTCAACTAAAACATTTTCTCAAAGAAAAAAAAAACCTTAAGGAACAGCTTTTTTCAAGCGCAGTTTTACTTCATATTTTAGTTTGATTGCCTTGTGATCATTCACTGATTTGAGGTCATAGTTCCCTCAACTATTTATTTACACTGGTGATATTAGAGGAGAAATGTTTATTGTCTCTGTACAGCTCCACTGATCTTCAGTTTGCACCAATCAAACACAGGCATGCAGACATTCTTTGTAGAGAACAGGCTGCTCTGGTGAATGTCCTCGCTTCTGTCTGATGTGTTGCCTGCTGACAGTTTTGTCCACTGCCGAAAGCAGCCGGGAGGCTGTTCATACACCATGACAGTCCACAGATTCTTTAAATGTCTTGCAAGGACGCTCAAAGGATTCAGAATGGTTGCCCAGACACTGTTACTCCCAGTTACATCTCATTGGAATCACATAAAATCACAGCTCACAATAGGACATGCTGCTATTCATATGCTGCTATTATTGATATTATTTCTTAATAGTATGCCCTGATGTATTAGCTGAAGGAGTTCAAGGCTGATAACTGTAAATTTGTTCTCTTTAGGCACTAACTGTGGTAATAAAAATGATATACAGCATGGACAAAACCAGAGATCTCTTGTAAGAACTGCTGAGTGGGAATGTTCAACTCCAGACACAAGCAGAGTGGAGTGAGCCTTTCTCATAGCTTCTCTATTCCTTTCTTCTTCTCTTTTCCTGCCCTCATCTGTTTTTTCCCTGGCTCTGCAACTTAAAGTGATGTTGTTATTCCAGATGGCTCTGTGCTATATGGAGAACAGACAAGAGGAATACTTAATTGAAAACTATGAAAATATGTCAGCATGCGGACATCATTATGGCAGCCTAGTTCATTTAAGCGCCCCTAAAATTACCTCCAGGCCTCATGAAGAAAAATAATAAATGTGTGTCTGTGTGCATGCATGAAGGCTCACATGTATGCCGTTGCATCTGTACAGAGCTCAGATGTGCAGATTTCAAACACATGTCTGCTTGTTTCTCAGAGACCTTGATAGCAAATCATATCTAGCGTTAACGCAATTAGCTTTACATCTGGCTTTGAAGCTCCAAACCTGTAACAACATGGAGATAAATAAAAAACACAAGATAAACAGAGACACACAGTCTCCAAGGCAGAAACGATACTGAACTGCAAAAGGTGAGATATATGTTTGACATGCCTCCTCCACTCACTGTTTTATATCACTCAGATTGGTGCAGGGGAGCACGTCTCCATGTGGGGCTCAGTCTCTCCCTAAATCTGCCTCCGGTGGGTCCTGAAAGTGCCCCTGTGCCAAATGAGCAGCGTAAAGCATGCCCTGAGGCATGGCCCAGAACGACACCCAAACAGAAAAGCTGACAGCCCATGAGCCAATGCACTAAAACATGAGTACAGCTCAGCCGTTGGGTTTTATAGCCTACAACTCCCAGTCACAAGCCCTCTAATGCCCCGTTTAACAAGCTGAAAATCCTCCATTTATTCCCCCTCCATCTCCCTTTAGGAGCTCTTCTATTACCGTTTACAAACAATGATGGGCTGAAATACACACATATCCACTGTGTATATCCCAGCATAAATGGTGTTAATGCACTGATGAGGTGTCGGAATAGATGGTGCTTTATGTACGCGTGTCTGCATGTTTGCATCCATGCATGCATGCAACAGTGTATTCATAAGAATTTTACCCCTAATAAGTGGGAAAACCTTCACAGACAGTGGTTTGATTTTGTATCTGTGTGGATACACTGGTGAGTTGTAGGAGAAGGAGAGGAAATTGAAGGAGAAGAAGGAGAGAAAAGCAAAGAGATGGCACTGTGCGGTCGAGAGGTCTGGGGAGGATAGGGTTCACTCTCTCTGGTCTCCCATCATGCACACAGCAGACTGGATGAAGTCTTCATCACTGTTACACTCCAGCAGTCACAGTCTTGTGAAACCAGCACCAAGTCCCCAGCACAAACACACCCCTCCTCCACCTCCAACAATGGTGTCACTCATGGAGGCCAAAGAGACACAAGGAGTGCTCCATCATGGGTATTAGCTATGGGGATCAGTTGCTTTAAATAAAAGGGGAGGGGTGTGCTTTTGCAGCCGATCATGTAACAACTGCAGATGAATACCTTTGAAGTTTTGTCTCTATTTATTACACGTATTTCCCTTTCAAATTGGTCTGTGAGGGTAGTAATGTAGCTGCACAGGCAGGGAAAATACTTTGGATTAAGCAGGCTTGTAAAACATCCTTCCCAATTTTTATGCATTTAAATCATCTCCAGATATGTATTTATAATTTTTTCATTTTCATTATAGGTTTCTATAGAAGAGGAAAGCATTTTTTCCACTTCATTTCCTTTTACAACACATACTATGGGGTTCCATTTTACCATCTCTATTACAAGAAATTAAATCAATTTCAAATGCATGACACAAAATGACAATGAAAGTCTGGCATTAAGCAGATCTGGTTGGCTGGTTACATTTTGCAATTAAGTTTTGTTTGCTTGTTTACTTTTGCTATTTTTCCACGCTGAAACATCCAAACTATACTGTCTCAGTGGCCTAACGAACTAGTGGTCTTGGAGTTGGGAACATGCTCTGTGAGCCAAATTGTTTTTCCCTCATAACACCATCTGTTTTCTCCTAGCCATGCATGGCAAATCAGGGGTCATCACCATTAATATGCGTGTTTGCTAAATCCCGCTCCACAATCATCACGTAAGTCCTGGTCCATTTAAGGCTATGTGAATTTGTCAACAGTAAATTTAACTCCCTGTCTTCCAAACTTTCCCACTGAATTTTCAAACTGGCCCTCATAGGAAAAAGCACTGAGAGGTATGGAAAGATGGCCAAAGGCAAGTAGTAAAATTTAAATTCTCAGAGGCATAAGAATTAGAAATTCCTTCACATTTTTAAAGGGTATCCAGCAACCCAAAGCTCAGATTGGATTAGCTATGCTGATCTTCACCAATATACCTTCCATCTATTTTCTTTGAACATGTGTTTATAGCTTTGGGAGGACATGTTTATGTTCATCGCCGTGACAGGACTAGAATCCTCAAGAGTGCTATGATGTGGACAGGAAACTCTGAATCTCTCTCCCTCACAAACATTGTACACATTTTCCCTCTCCTCACCCAGTTCTCTAAAATAACAGCTTTGACACGATCTGCG
>JANJYP010058336.1:0-10927 GCA_024605115.1 Rastrelliger brachysoma
TGTACTGCTAAATTCATCAGGTTGTCTGTATTATAACTTTGAATGAAAGCTCTGTTTGTTCTGTTTCTTTGTCTGCAAATAGGAAACTGCTTGTCAATATGTTTGCCATTACAACTTCAACTAGTGACAACATGTCAATGTTGTGTTGACAGTTTGTTCTGCTGTCCATAAGTGGTCAAAGAAAATTCATGCAGCTTTAAAAAGAAAACAAACTCGGACATGTTGGAGTTGTTAGAAGCCACCATGAGCCACAGAGTTGATACTAACGGCCTGCACTGCATCTTTTTCTTCCCGCTGTTTAAAGCAATGGTCTTCTTGATAAGGAGTGTGGGGTGTTGGCTTTCACGGTCTGGAGACGCGTCCTGCTATCTCACCCTGAAGCACACTTGGGCATCAGTGTGAGGTACTGTGGCAGGATGTAACGCACTTATGCCAAACATAGCTTTGCTTTAGCTAAACTATAATAACAGAGGAGCCTTGTTCATCAAGTCACATTGCACTTACAAAATATTGCCATCTGTCAATCATAGCACTCAGGTGGAGCTATTTTCAACCAGTCATTGGTGACATTGCACTTTTACAAAGGTTTTTGTGCTTCAAGGCATCATTGTTGCTGTTTGGAAAGCACCTTTGACAGAGCTCAGTGACAAAACAATCGCTTATTGTAGCTAATTATGTTAGCAATTGAGTAATTACCAATATAAATATTGTTTCTAACGGCTAATTATAGACTGAGTCAGTGATTCCACGTTTGAAGACAAAAGGAAATTGTGACAGACAAGAAGTGCGGTAGATAAGCACGATCCACCCTGAAAGAAAATTTTAAAGGTGCAGCTAACTAAACATCACATTATTTCTCCTTGCTAGCATGTTTTTCCTGCTTCTTGGTATCGACGGCAGGGCGTTCGTGTGTGTGTGTGTGTGTGTGTGTGTGTGTGTCACATAGAAGAGGAAAGAAGGTGGCAGCACAGCGGTGGTGGAGATGGGAGTTTGGCCACACCACTGGAACAGTTGAGTTCACTGAAAACAGTGCCTGAGCGTGATTAGCTGAGCTGCAGTGGTGCTTTGCCAGCTCCCAGTGAAGCCAGTTCTCATCTGTCAGCATGTGTGTGTGTGTGTGTGTGTGTGCATGTGTGTTTGTATATGTGGGAAAGAGAGAAAGCAAGGAAAAGAGTAACAGACTCAGAGAGACAATAAGAAGAAAGAAAAAAAAGAGGAGGAAGATACTGTAATACTACTCGGGACTGGTATGTCTTGACTGTCATTTGAAACTGAAGCGATGTGTGGCCTAGCACCATGGTTTCCAAGTTACACCCAAAACAAACAAACAAAGGAGTTTGGGCAGTGTGTGTGTAGGTGTGTGTGTGTGTGTAATACAGAGAGAAAGAGAGTGAGTTAAAGAGCCTAAGCCTCCATGAATTTCACCGTAACACACGTGTACAGTATATGTGTAATAACACGTATTTCACAAGGATGGAGTTCCCTTATATGGCAAAGATGACACAGGGGCTTATAGAGAATCTGCTGCACTGTTTCAGTTCATTGTGAATCTCACCGAAACTTGTTGATCACATTCCTAACACTTAGGATCATGTGTCACTGCTTTCTCTGGCTACGACGCAAATGTAGCATCTGACGTGTGGTGTGTGTGTGTGTGTGTGTGTGTTATGTTTTGGAAAACTCAGGTACAAAGTCACCAAGCGGAAAAAAAAAGAGGGATCTGTTGTCGTGAGAGTTGACAAGGGTGTATAATTGATACCAGAGATGTATTTACAATGTCACTTCTGTATTCAACTTATCATTTTTTTTTTGTCAAGTGTATGTATACAGTACAAAAGACACCTGCATTGAGTGTACAGGAAAATTTACTCCAGCATATATGGTTATTGCTTTCTTTTTTTTTTTTTTTGTTTGTGCCTGTATTTATGCTAGGGTGGGACACTGGGACCTCTTCATCCTCTCCAGATTTTTGTCAGCTAAGGTTTCGGGGGGTTAGCTCATGTGGAAAGCTGATTCCAGAGCTTGCTTCATCTCACATGGTTTCAATCACCTTTTTTCCTGCAGACCTTGCAGGTTCTGACGCAGACCTTCGCTCCAGGACTCCTCAACCTGGACCAGGGCAGGCACTGGGGAGCTAAGAAATGAGGGAGAACGGAGGGGGGAGAAAAAAAAAGATGGCAGAGAGTGAGAAAGTAAAAAAAAAGGAGGGGAATGAGAGCGTTAAAAAGGAGCGCTCACACACCTCTGTCCTTGTCCTCGCGTCTCCTCTTGTCTTCTTTTGTATCGTTTTGTCTCCCTTCTCGCTTGGTTTCCTGTTGTCTCGTCTTCTTATTTTCTCATTTTCTCTCCTTGTCTCCCATAGTCAGGCCTCGTCTCCTATACCCCTCATCTTGTCTCCCCTTCTCTCCCTCTTTAGTCCAGTCTAGTCACATCTCCTCTTGTCTTATCTCCTTTCCTCTCCTCTGGTCTCCCTTCCTCTCTTTCCTCTTGTCTTCTTTCATTTGGTGTCCCCTCGTCTCCACTCTTCTTGTCTCATCTCCTCACCTCAGCTCACCTTTAAATTCTTCTTGTTTTCTCTCCTGTCCACTTTGCCTCCTCTCATCCCCCCCTCCCCCATCCTTTCCCTTTCGCCTCCTTGTCTCCTTTTGTCTCATCTCCTCTCATCTTGTTTCCACTCATTTCCTTTTATCTCCTCTCTTCTCCCCTTATCTCCTTTTGTCTTCTCTCCTCTCGTGCGCTCGTCTCCCTTTCCTTCTGGTCTATTTTCATTTGTCTAATTTAATCCTTATCGTCAGGCTCTAATCACATGATGTAATAACAAATCATCTTGTGTAATGTCCAACTTTCATTCTCGCAAAACAAATCTCACGCACTATCTGACTGGTGTTCACTGTTTTGTTGGTAGTGGTGGGGGGCGGAGGGGGGTTGACAGTTACAGACACAGTAGATAGGTAGGACAAGGGGCAGGAAAAAGGACGCCGACCCTTGTATGTTTTCTTTGTCTCCCTGAAGTAGCAGCGAAAGAGGAAGTAGGGGTTGTGTGAAAAAAAAAGCTCTCAATGCATCAGAGACAAAAAAAATTAAACAAAAGACCTTTTCTTCACTTCTCGGTTTGCTTGGAACAAGCTTCTATTCTGAAGGATTTCCCTCAACGCCACTCTGGGTGTCAACAGCAGGATTCATGGAGGCAGAGTGTGTTCACATGGATCCTGCCGAGAGGAGGGGCAGCCAGGGGTCACCTCAGGTCACCGACAGGCACTGCAGGAGGATGTGACTCCGCAGACTAACAAGGGACTGCTGATGCGGGCCTACACATCCCATCTGTCAGTGCAACTATTCCTCCTCAGTGAGCGGGAGTGAGCGAGCTAACATGCAACAGTGAAGTTATGAGGGAGTATGAAGCAGTGGTGTGTTTCCTGAGGGAAGAGAGCGTCGCTATGGCCAACGAGGAACCGCGTTGTGGTTCCTTCTCCCCCTAGTTTTGTTTTCATTCTCGCTGGGGTCGGAAGTGTTATTTGGGTTAGTATTCGGAGTGCTGGTTTATAAACATGACTTCTGTTCGATGGGAACTTCTGTCGGAGTCTGGTAGACACATTTTTGCCTCTTCACTGTGTAGGAGAACAATAACATGTCATCAAATACACAGTGCATGCACGAAGTAGATAAATACAGTACCATGACTGTTTGTACTGCCTGTTTTTAACAAGTTCTTGGCGTTTAGTTTTTATTTGTCATTTGGCTTTCATTTTAACAAATATGATCTAATCTCGCTTGGGGAAAAGCAGAGCCGCATAAATGAATAAAATAATACATCACTTAATCTGCAGTCATTCTTGCCAGGTGTTAAGAAAATCGCCTCAAGACAAAGACTTGAGAAGTTAATTTTAAAAAGGAAAATTCCAGTTTATTACCATTTAAGAGCTTTATTTTCACTGGTTTGGTTGCTGTTTTGAAGAAAAAAAAGGAGCAATGGGGGAAAGAAACAAATAATCAGACACGTTATAAACAAATCTGCAGGTTAGCTGAACGTATTTAATTTGCAGAGCTTGCTTATGTTTTGCACACACACACACACACACACACACACACACACACACACAGCTGAGTTTTAGTTCACACTGACAGATTGTTACTGACATGTTAGGGGGGCCTCGTAGCACTCTAATGTCTGCGAAAGCATATAACTCCCAGGAAAATTGTTGTTTTAACATTACTGTTTGTCTATGAATTAAGCATATATTCTCCAAAATGTCAAACAAAGTATCCTTTTAAAGCATCAGAACAGTCATTTCTGCAATTTTCTTTTTTACGTATCCAGGTTATATATTTGCATAGTCAAAAGCTATTTCGAGTTGTGTACATTTCAATAACGTAAAACATCCACAGTCCTAACCACATGCTGTACATTTTGAATCGTTTTTCGCTACTCCCGACTCTTTCAAAAGACTTCCGTGGTTAAACAGTGGTTACAAAATACACTCTTTGGAAAAAAAAAAAAAAAAAAAGGCAGTACTGTGCTTTACTGTCTGCATGGGCCAGACAGGTCAGTTGGCCAAGCCGATAAAGATCTGCTGTGGAGCTGCATTCTACAACAAACAAGTGCCCCGATAAATGACAGGACGGAGGGAGGGAGGTGGTGGGGAGTTTACCCAAGGCAGCAGACATAAACACAGCAACCCTCATGGATGGAGGGAGGTAATTTAGATATACCACCACCATTAGTCCAATTAGGGTTCAATGCCTATGAATTCACAGGGCTTTCCCTCTTGCTGGAGAAGGAGCGGGGGGGAAAGGGAGGAAAAGTACACAACACACAATTACAGTATGTGACTTCAACAAAAAAAGGCAACAGAGGAGGAAATGAGAGGAAGCCAAGGTGAAGCCTGAGCGGCGGAGCTTCTCCTCAGCTGTCTGTAAGTCGGCCACTGAGGTAGGGTTGCATCAGGAATCGCCAGGGGGCTTTGGTGGAGCGTGCTGGCATTTCTGACACTGATCCTCCACTGACTTAAACAGAGATAAGACATCTGGTTGACTCCCACTCTGGGTCAGACAAGCAAACTTTATCCAAGTTCAGTCTGATTGAATATCACCATCTTTGACAGGGGATGACTGCACCTAAGCCTTTATAAGTCTTGATATGCAGGGTTAGTTTGCACTGATTTAGTTCTGCAGACTCTTTTATGTCTGTTTAAAATCAGATATCATATATTTTATAATCATC
Source organism: Rastrelliger brachysoma (assembly GCA_024605115.1). Taxonomy (NCBI): domain Eukaryota; kingdom Metazoa; phylum Chordata; class Actinopteri; order Scombriformes; family Scombridae; genus Rastrelliger; species Rastrelliger brachysoma. Next base: position 5,222 of record JANJYP010058336.1, read on the forward strand.
TTTCTGCAAAAAACACCCTGCATGAATTGATACCGAGCTTTAAAATCACACCTCTAATATTTCTAAGTGGAAATAATTATAGATAACACATTGTTTTAGCAGGAAATAGACAGCTGGGTTAAACTGGTCTCCGTGTTCACATGTCGCCGCCGTGAACCAGTAAGTCCTCAGGCTGCTTTGGCGTCTAATGGAGTTGATCCTTGAAGGAGCCAGCCTCTATTTCAGGACTGCCCCGGCCCCAAATCTGCCATGACTCGACGCACCCATACAATTGGAACAATTGCTGGGGCAGGAAAGAGCGGTGGAATTTCAGAGGCCGTGCCATCACGCAGCAGAGTGAATTTGCTCACTACTCACTTGGATAGATTGTATCAAAAGGCTGAGCGTAATAATAGCCTGTGTTCGTCAAAGTGAAGCGGAGCTCAGCGAGAGTGCAAAAGAGCAACAGTTTGAAATAATTTTGATAAATAACATCCTGGTTAATGATGACAATTGGGATAATTCAGAACCAACATACTGAATCACTCAGTATGATGATGCTTATGGAGTGTGTCATGCATGTAATTACAGCAGAGAGGTGTAATATAAATGTTTAGCGAAAAAGTGACATCTTATTAATTCATCTGTGTAAAACAAAGTTGACACTCGGGTTGAACTTCAAGGAGCCTCTCTTCTTCTTCCTCCTCTCTCGTCTTCCTCCTCCTTCGCTCCGTGAAGATGCTTATCCCCTGGCCTCATTATGTGAGCAGAAAAAGGCCGTGGCCCTGTTCTTTGTATCACATTTTTAGGGGGTTGTTATGGTTTGCAGATGTCACCCTGCATAGCATTTGGAGGGAGTCATTCCCTGGTGCTGTCAGGCAGAGACCCTCCTTTGCTCTCCTGTCTTCTCTCTTGGGTGCGGCGTCAGGGAGGGGCTGTGCAGGGAAACCCCAGAGGGTGGATGCAAACGTGGTCTCAAAGTCAGGGTAGAAACAAATACAGATTTATTTTTGCATATGCATACCTGAAGGCAAAAAAAAGTGACGATTTTCATACTTTTGATTACAGTCATGGCACATAAAAGTCTCTGCAGGCTTATAATTACACTGATGCATTCATCTGTTTCCTATAAAAAAATCTCTCTTTGTCCTTCTTTTGTTCTATTCTGCTTTCGTGTTTTCACTTCTGTAAATAACTGCCTGTCCAAAAAGGATTTTAGTGGTCTCTTCTAACTATTAACCCTCCAAGAAAGAAAAAAGAAAAAGGAAAAAAAATCTAGTTACACATCAGGACAGCTGCTCGGTCATGTGTTAATGATACAGTCATCCAGCTAAATAATGCAAATTTGAAGGAAATGTCTCCCTTCTGTTGACCACAAATTCACACCCAGTCGAGGCCTTCGTGCTTCCCACACCTTCTCCCCTCATCACTGTCACATTGTCTGGATTTTTTTTTTTTTTTTTTCTGAGGGGAGGAGTCCTTTGTCTCTCCACCGCACTTGTGAAACAAATAAATGTGGGAGGGTTGAGGAAAAAGAGACATTGCATCTACATATAAATATTTCCCTCCATTGAAGCAGCAGTTTTGGGTTTAATTTCGAGTAGAAGAAATATGTAACAATTTCATGGTGGAAAATCATCTATTTGTAACTTTCTGCTTCCAGCGGTAGCCAAGAGTGATGTGAAAAGATTGTAAATATCTCCAAAAAGACATATTAAATTCAAAAGTCTGGGTCAGTCAGTCAAAAAATGTCTTCGATACGATGACGCATGCTATAACAAAGCCGACAGGGTGATTTTAATGATGCTGTTTCAAATCCAGCTCAAGCCTTTAAGGGAAAGCAAATGTTCACGCACCACTGCATTATAAATGGACTTGATTTTGAGGAGTACTTAGGCACAGGACCAAACTAGCATGAAAAGGCCCAGGGACCGTAAACTAATATTGGTTTACAACACATGGTCCAGATTTCATAACAGACATTAAGACTCAATCCTGGAGGACACTGTTGTGGAAAAAAAAAGAAACAGGATGATTGATGAGCATTAAGTCAGGTGTGTGTGTGTGTGTGTGTGTGTGTGTGTGTGTGTGTGTGTGTGTGTGTGTGTATCAGTATGAGAGTGCATTTGGATGGTTGGATGCTATATTTCAACGAGAAGGTTACTCTTTAAAATCTCCTCCTGTGCTCTCCTCCAGCACTGTGTTATTTCCAAAAATGCCAAATAAAATGAATTTGTTGGTTGACCAAGCTTTAAAAAAAAAAAAAGAAAAAAGGAACAGTTCAACATGTGGCGAAATAAAACGTATTCACGTTACACAGAGATGGATGAGAACTTCAATGCAAATGTCATGTCTGTGCTAAGTGGCAGGTAGAAGCAGATTGAAACTGAGGTCAATGAGAAAGTACCTTAAAGTGTAATGACATGGACAGCTGCTACACGCTGGCTCCAAAACATCCTCGGCCCCAGCTGCCTCCCATTCAAAAACTGTCAACTTCTATTTATTATATTATTTTCTACAAGTCTCGGACAAGTGTGTTGGTGGTCATTTTGGAAATTGCTGGTCTGTTAATAAGATTTGAAGATTTGCATTAGCTCTGATGTTTCCTGTGTGGGCTTTGATTGACAGCTGTGATTGACAGGTTGCTTACATGATGCTTTTTCCAAAATCTTGGACTAGTGAATAGGGATATCAGTGCAATATTTAAGTCAATTTAATGGTAATTCTTTACAACACCGGCCTGCTGACTGTGTATTCTAGTGTTTAAATCTGTCTGAGGTAGCAGGGTGTGTCACCAAAGCATGAAAGGCAACACCCAACATCCCTTATTTGGAAGGTATTGGCTCCAAATGTAAAAGATGCCACTGACCATTAGCAGCATCACTAGGCTTCAAAACCAGCTTCAGTGCAAACCAATGAGCTGTGTTACACCTCGCTACAACTATTTTTATAGCAGGCTACACAAACAGACCAGTTGCTTAGGTTAGCTCACCACATATACTGGAAACAGTGGTTTAAAAAAAAAAATCAAGATCAGGGGCACTTTGTTAGCTTTGGATTAAACGTAGTTAGCTGTTTCCCCCTGTGTCCACTTTTAATACAAAACTAAATGAACAAGCTGCACAAATGGAGGATGGAGCCTTTTCAGCTCTTCATATTTTCTTTCTTTCTTTTATGCAAGAAAAAGATTAATCATGTTTACCAAAATGTCTGCAAAAATCTGTCATCTTATGCAGGGTTAGGGTCTAGCACAGATTCATAATTCAACCAAGCACTGTACACTAGAAAGAATACAAAACACAAACAAAAAAAAGGTGAATGAACTGCAAGATAGAAAAAAAAATCATATTGCATTCCTCCTGTTTATTGTGTAGTAATACACACATCAATATTGTAGGGTCATGCTGCATGTCTGCACCCAGTCAAAGGCTCAGACATGGCCATTTGCCAAGCTCTGGCGATGGGTATCGGCATGCATGCTGGCGCTCTGAGTCATTACAGTAGTTCTGTAAATAGCAACCCTAACTAAAAGGAAATATCTCAGATCAAATCAGAACATGAGTATTTTTTCCCCTAACAAGAGCACACACACACACACACACACACACACACACACACACACACGTATGCAGAGAAATAACCACACTCATACTGTATATAATTATACACACACACCCACACACACAAACGTCGGCTTTTTTATGTACTCTGCTTTGTCTTCTGAGGATTAAAGGATGACTTAACCACACCTTTGCTGGAAGGTTAACAAGTGGCTAACCGCATCTTATCAAATTGTTGCCTCGCTGCTTCATTGCTGGTTGAGGGAGAATCAGAGGGGCCTTTCTTGACGTTTCCCATTCACACTTTTGATTTAAGATTCTACACCAGATGACCAGCGCTGTGGTTCGGCTCAGTATTCCCTGCGGTCGATATGTTTCACTCACATTACAGTTTTTCCTCCATGCAAAGCACAGCATGTCAAACCTTAAGAATGAAGAAATGATCGGTGGGCTTTCACTGTAGTCTCCGCACCGCTCTGGAAAGGCTCCCACGAAATGAATTTAGATGCTACAATAACTTCGCAACGTACTTCCCTGCTCCCAGAGACTACATCCAGACTACAGTGCAGTTGTTAATCTTGATAATACAGGATACAATGGCTCCACTGTGGCTGCATTGCTAACTCAGATCTCTTTTTTCCCCCCTCAATTTAGGTGACATGCATCTGATATTTTATTTGTTGTCTTAACAAGGGGTTATTTATACAGGTCCAAACTTTGAGATTTGTAACTCCTTGTTGCACAGAGAAGGAAATGTCACAACTCATGTGGAAATTAGGAGGTCTAAATGGCTAACCATCAGATTTTATGCTGTCTTTTACAGGTCAGACATGCACCCTGTCTAAAAGATCTGCTTTTTTAATTATTTGTCATATAATTTTAAGATATGGCAAGAATGCGATCTTTTCCTTGCTGAGAAATAAATGGCAACCCACATGAAAATATATTTTTTTCCTAGTTTAGGATGTTATTACGAGGCCGCATGTGCGCCACAAAAATGCTGAAAAACAGATGTGTATTACCGTGTCAGTATAGCCCGAGTCCCCACGAGTAACATGTCGGGTTTATGCTGAGTGTGTAAATGTAGCCATGCGGTGACATTTGCGTGAATTGGGGAGTGCAGTCGTATGTCATTTTGCTTTGCTGGAGGTTTCGGTCTGATCCAGGAATGTGTAGGAGGCCCCATGCATAGTGACATCACCTCGCTCTGTATTACTCCCCGGAGATGTGGTGATGACCAAGACAGAGCAGTCTGGTCATGACCTTTCACTTTGTCAATGAAGTCTGAAGGACAAAAAAAAAGATGCACCTAGCTTTAACCGGTGGCGATAAATTACTACCACATAGGATGAAAATGACCTAAGCACAAGTTATTGTTCAGTTCAAGAGATTTAAAAACACAAGCAGATATCTGTTTCATGGAACGTAAGGCCAAAGTTAAGGGGAAAAAATGCCTTGAGATATTGCAGCCATACCTTAATATCACAAAACCCATAAAGGGAAAGAAGTCATACAATTAAATAAAATAGTCATGTAATAGATACTATCTCTGTGAAACATCACAAAATGGAAAAAAAATATAAACTTCTTTCAGTATATTAACATCGCCCCAAAGGAGAGCCAACTACAGTACCGAATTTGAAAAAAAAAGTAATTTCTAGGTCCATTTACAAGCTTCATCCTGAACTTTCAACCCTATCTCACCACTCTGCTGGAAAATGCTGGTAAGTGGAATTTGAGTTAGAATTATTATTAGTGAAACAGCTGTTTCCACGGTCAGGAATGAACTTTCACACTCATCTAAATGTTAGCTACTCAACAGGCAGTATTTATTGCAGGGCATTGACTCATGCGGGTACTGGTCACCTACTGTAATTAACTCCTCTCTTTTTGATGTTATTGTGGAAATGTGTGATATTTCGGGTAAGGAAATCGCCTTTCTTAAGTTTTACTGTAACTGTAAAGAATTATGTAAGAATTTAAAGCAAAAATGAACATCATAATGTGAAGAAATTATAAAAATTGAGATCTTCACCAACTTTTTCGGTTGCCTGCTTTTAGCCTGTGGACTAATTTCTACATAAATGGTGAATGGACTCAAAGCGCTTTTACACTACATCTCATTCACACACATTCATACACAACCTGCTCATCCGAAGGAAACTAA
>JANJYP010058361.1:0-10132 GCA_024605115.1 Rastrelliger brachysoma
AATGGCTAAATTTGGAAACTTTATAGATGATTTTGTTTCAAATTCAGAGTTGTTTTTCTTCCTCTTTTATACCAGATCATATCATCTCAGTTCCAGGGAACACACCAACAGAACAACACTAAAGATCTTTCAGTGCTACATTAGGCACAGACCTCCTCCTCATGTATGAGCACACAAATCAGCCTGATAAAAAGAAAGGGTGTTTTTGTATATTATCTTTCAAACAGACAGTTATTTAGAAGTGGAATATAGTGGATGTTTTATTTAGACCTGGATAGCCATATCAGATATGCAAATACTGTAGGTGACTATTTGCCTATTTGATTATGTATCTCATATTTGTGTTCTGTATGAAGGTGATGCAAATGTGCAATCAGATACATGTTCAAATGTAATATGTGTAATACATCTTGTGCTGAATAAATATGGAGTTTCATATATTGCTTCACAACACATTCCTAAACACAATTATTCAGTTTATTAGGTGTGAGTAGTGCTGCCCTTTGTACACCCTTGCTGGCAGTTTAACAGTTACACAACAGTCACTGATATTTAAGTCTAGACCTTTGCCTTTGACACAATCAGGCTTTCAAATTCTGCACTGGCATTTAATATGATTATAATCATAATCGGTCAGATTTTATTCAACACAATCCTGGATAAGAGTGTTGTCCCTGTTAGTGAATATCACCTGATATGAGCTCTGTGGATCTGTCTGCTGTCCGCCTCTGGTATTGAGCTCAGCAGGAGGTAGCTGATAAGGTGAAAGGGTCATGTTGCTACACAACCTCATAAACCATAATGCTGGTTTGCTTTTCCAGGTGAGTGAGGTAAATGATTAAACTATTACTGCCACAAACAGAGGACAAAGCAAGGATAGGTGACATGGACAGCTGCTGATCACTCATTTAGAAATATCAGGCAGCAAAGCGAGCGCACACATCACAGTGCAGTTTAATCCTGTTTTAAACAACTTCACATGCACAGGTGGTGCTCATACTGCACCAGCAAAGCTTTAGTTTAGTTGAGCTGACTTTACTGTCTGTCACAACTGCAACCGTAAGCCCTTAAATGATGTGAGCAGAAGGCACCTGTGACAGGCACAGATGTTATTTGGACCAACTTAACACTGAGCTCCTGTCTCTACATGTACAAGAGGCTATGTGTGAGCAGTGGGTCTTGGGGGGTGTTTGGGGTTAATACTTTAATTACTTAGACCAGAGAATAAATAGTAAGTTAGAGGAGTCACTTAGAGAAGAGCCTAAAGATCTCTGAAAGAGTCACAAAATCATACAGAGCCTCTAAGTCTGCACAACTGAGAGACAATAATAAGTGAAAAAGGACAGATCAAAAAAAAAAAAAAAGAGCAAAAAGTGGGAGATAAGTATAGCCGTTCTCCCACTGGTTAGCTGGTTAATTCATTGATCCACATTGCCTGTGCTTCCCATAATGTGGCTATAACGGAAATAAGCACACAAACACATTTGATTTCACTTAAAATGAAATAAACGAAGGGGGCGGGGAAGTAAGTGACTTGACTTACCCCATNACTAAAATGAAATAAACGAAGGGGGCGGGGAAGTAAGTGACTTGACTTACCCCATATTCTTGATTTCTGATGTCCTCAAATGTGCACAGACTTCTCGTCCCTCCGTTCATCTTTTCGACACTGAAGTGATGATACGCCACAAACAAACCAATAAATAAATAAATGAGAGGGGAAATATATAAAGCTTCCTTCCTCCGTTAGAAGTTGCCGGTGTGTGTTTGCAGTTCGTTCACAGTAGCTGCTCCTGTTTTCAGTCTCCTGACCCGGTACGTGTAAATGTGTGTGATCTACTCTCGTTTCCTCTCAGTTGCCTACAACAACTTTTCTCATGTCGTCACTGTGGGAGTGAGCCACGCCGGCCCGCCCACTATCCGACCGAAACAGCCAAATAGGGAACTGTGGAAACAGGGAAACAAGGAATATTTGTGATGGGAGGGTCAATCCATTGCAGGAGGTACCTCCTGCCTCGAGTCAGGAATGTTGTGAAACAATAGCCTCCAGAAACTTTCCAATGTAACACCTGACTAGCCTATTACTTCAGGAAATAATTATGTTAATTCACTCATATGTTTATTCATCTGTTCAACTGTAAAAAAAAAAAAAAAAAAAAAAAAAAAATATAAATAACAAGTTTAAANACAAGTTTAAATGATAGGAGGATCTATTAGCAGAAATTGTATATAATATTATTTTTTAATTAGTGTATAATCACCTGAAAATAAGAAATGTTAGGTTTTTGTTATCTTAGAATAAGCCCTTTATATTTACCGTGTTTCACAGCCAAGACAGGTTCTCCTACAAGCTTGGTTGCAACCTGCAACCTCAAAGCTGGATGTCACCAACTCCCTCACATAATTGGTCTATAAGTCAAAGGTTTTTAAAACCTCTTAATGTCAAGATCCCCCAGTTGAGATCCCCCAAAAAGAAGAAAGACCCCTTTTTGTTTTAGTTAGTTTCTTTTAGATATTTTAATATTGAAACCTATTACCAAAATAATTGTACACTCTGTCACTCTTGTGCTGGAAAATACAGTGAAAGTAAATTATTTTCCGTTTTGTTGGGACAAACTAGGGATACCTGAGGGTCCCCAGACCCCATTTCAAGAACCACTGCTTTAAGGCATTTCATCAGTCCATCACTGACTAGCAATTACAGCAGTGCAAAAAAGTTTATTAATTAAAACAAACAGCCAAGGTCAACATGTCTTACAACATTATTTCCCATTTAGAACATCATGATTTTTGTGTTATGGTGGTACAAGGGTTAAAACAATTTGAACAATCCAAGGTCAGCATCATCAGTAGTGCACTGCTCAGTTTATCCATATATTATTAATTGAAAGGTTTTAACCCAGACTCAACCTGTTTCTAAGAATGTCTGCCAAGCTTACAAAGCAATAAAAAGCAAAGTTGACAGGACTCAGTTCAGTGATTTTTTTCAGCAACAGCATCATATTTCAGCAACAAATATAAAAGGTTTGATTAATCATAATTTATATTCAATTGATCGAATCACAAATATTTAGTTTTATATTACACCTCATCATCCTCCAAAGCATTCTGTAATGTTTTTGAGTACATTTCCTGATGTTTAAAGCTGGCTGTATAATATTAAAATAATTTTGCAGAGACTTGGCCCTTGCTTGAGATAATCTGCTTCATGGAGCACTATGCTATTCTTTGCTTCTTTGCCTCATTGTTATGTGGTTAACACCAGAAAGATATTTACTGTAGGTTCAGTCTGTACTTACAACTTGTTACCACAAGAAGACAATGCAACTTTGACAAAAAATAAATGCAGACTTGCTCACTGTGATGTTTGAGGCCAAGTCTGTTTTATTTATAAAACCCCAAACCACCATAAACAATAAACCATAAATTTGACTTCACATATTTTATAGCATATGAAAATGAACAGAAACCAATTGACTCTGGAATGTGGGGAAACTGTTGACAGCATGAAAAATAATAGCACATAGACTAAAACATACCGAATGAATCAGATTTTCATTCATTGCAAAGTATGTGCACATTTTCACAAAGATAACTGCAGTCACACAAAAGGAACAAGATGACCAAGCAAAAGTAACAGAATGAGCAATTCCCCACTGGCATTCAGCTGATTCCAGCAGCAGCTGAACCAGGCCGGCACAGACCTCAGATTGGATAAAGACTTTAATGGCATTAATGGCTGTTGAGGAGTAAACAACAGCTCACTGTGGCATACAATTTGTTTACTGGAAACAAAAAATGCAAAATTCTGATTAGACCTCACCTGTTAACCCTTTGTAGGGCACACCAAGAAAATGCTATTAAAGAAATCATTTCTATGCTTTTCCTATTTGAGGCCATAGCGACATTAAACCTGGATTTTTTTTGTCATTGACCCAAATTCTATGTTTTACAGACCCCTACAGAACTCATTTGTACAAAACCTTTTTTAAAAACGTGTTAGAGACTCATTCTGCTTGTGTACAAGATGAAAAAATGAAACTCAACCTTAAAAAATGTCTCCAGCAGCATTGATTTGTATTTTTCTTTGTTGGTTATACACAAGCTTGAACTTAAGGATATTGCAATCTGATGGTCTTTTTGTGTAGTTCATGTGGTAAAGATTTCCCAAAAGTTAAATGGGTTAAATATTAATTTACTTTTTGACCAGATATCATGACACAAAGTGACCTCTACCAGCAGCAGAAACAACACAAACAGATACATGTAAATGCTGTCATGTCACATTCACCGGGCAGTCAACATGTTTAAAAAGTAACGTTTATAATGTTTTCAGATAGCACTTTATTGCAACAGATTACCAACCAGGAATGGGTGTTACTTGAAAATGGCTGACTTATCAGTTGGAGTGGAGTTCTCCTACATACACACAAAAACAGCAACAAACACACCTAAATCTTCATCATGTGTCCCAGATATGATGCAATGATATGGGTCATAATTATGTGTTGACATCACAAAGTCGACCACACTCAGACAGACTGATCCAGAGATCAGACAGTTACGATAAATGTATATTTATATACATACATGTCTGCAACTATGGAGTCACTCAAGAGTTCTGCTTTTCACATATGTTAAAGATTCAACCTGACCAATAAATCAGGAGTACACAAAAAAGCACATGTTTGGGTGTAGAGGGTTTAAAAGTGCACTAGAGTCACTTTGAGGTGATACAGTGATGATGCATTCATGAAAACAATGATGACAGCACAAGCCAAGACTAAAAACAGTACATTATGGTTAACCTGTGAGCCTATTAAGACAAGTTTACTCAACCACCCATTCTACTCATTCATTATCAACAGGGCTGTAGCCACTACTGATGTAGCTGAGGTCATGACCTCTCAACATGATAGATGGATGGGTATTTATAGCACTGATGTATGAAAAGGTGACAGTCCTCTCCCTACTTTATTCCTTTGTTGTATCTTAATGAATGCAGAACATTTAGAAACACATAATGTGAATGTGAAATGGTGTATCCAGGCCTAAAAAAAGCCACATGTAGGGCTGCATTCCTCCCAAATCACATATGTAATTGCACCCACGCAAACACATGCTACTATTTCAAAACACAACACACCCAGCATTTTAAAAATCAGCCCTCAGGATTGAATTTGCTCTTGTAGAACTGGAATAATATGGAAACTCAATCCCACCCATGGAAAAAATGTTCTGTCATAATGAACAGACCAGCAAAACAGGTGCTGCACACTACATGTTGGCACAGTAGAGGTTTGGTGGTACAGTATCATGGACACTGCAACAGGTTCTACAGTAAATATTAAAGGTGTGACTTCATGCCAAAAACATTGTGTTCAGAGAGTTTTGAAGCTCAATTCCCAGCAATCAGGAGGGGAAGAGGTCCTTTGTAGAGCAATACAATAGCACCACAGGTGTTTGACTAAGTTTGTCAAAATCAACAAGAAACACTTAGACTTCTGAGGCACAGACGCCACTGCAATGTCTCATAATAGTCCAGCACAGTCTGGTTATGAGTGCCAGCATGCCAAATAGGATGTAAACACATAAATAACCAAAGGGGCTAGTGAAGTGTACCCCCAGGGTGCTGACTTTCATCTTTTAAAATGTAGGGAAAAAAATAAAAGCCTAAAGTTATGAAAATATTTTGGCATGGTATGTAAAAAAGAGGTCTTTTTTATTCCCAGTACCGTAAAGAGATTTTTGCTGATTCCCCCCCAAAAAAGCTTCTGGAATAGTGTCTGTGTTGCAAACAGGGTAGAGATTCCTTTGAACTTGTTTTTTTGCAGTTCTCAGTAATACATTCCTTCATTCCTGCTGATGTGCCTCACCCTGCAGTGCTCCTGACAGCAACTAGCCATCCATCACAAGTTACTGAAACACACAGATACTGACCTTTACTACCAGCAGCAGTCTGCATCACAGTATAATCCTGTTTACACAATTTGAGCAAACAGACATCATTCATTTTTCATAAATGTATCAAGGGTGGAACTGAGGTGGGTTGTTGCATACTCTCCTATATGATAATGTTCCCGAATTAACAATAAAATATGACAAATAGAGGCCTGAACAATCCAACTGGGTATGAATGTACTAACATGTCCCCAAATGGAAAAACATACAGCAGCCTATCGTCACATCAGCTTGGTTGATTTTTTTCCTGTGCACAATGCTTATCAGGTATGATGAACAAAAATAAAATCTGCAACAAGAGATAAGAACACAACAACACAGGCACCTAATCATGCAGCTTCAGGTTCAGTGAATGGCATGTTGGGACACGCTCTGTTTCTCTAATTAAACAGCTGATGCAAAGATAACAGTATAGTTATGAAACATGTACTGCTTTATTTTCTACAGGGTCAACACAGAATGAATATTCTTGGTAAGCCTGCTGTATCCTTGCAGTTCAAGAGGATACTACACTTGCCAGGGTGTCACAAAAATAGAGATGTTTCTACTTTGTGTGCAAATAAAGGATACATTTGCTGGTTTATACCTTTTTCACAAGATATTTTGATATAGCAGAGAGTTCAAGTTCAATAACTTAAGGGCTCTGGTAAGTCATGATGCCAAGTAAGAACACACCCATGATAGTGGTAAACCAAAACTGCAATTAGCTGTTCTTATCAGTTGGAGCTATGTTTTAATGGCTTACCTATCACCATGTATGCACCAGATCACAGCAATTTGTTTATTGGATACAAAAAATGCACAACTCTAATTAGACCTCACCTGTTAACACTTTGTAGGGCTCACAAAAAAGTGCTATTGAAAAATCATTTCTATGCTTTTCCTACCTCTTTGAGGCAACGCTAAACATGGATTTTTTTTTCATTGACCCAAATTGGATATTTTACCTCTTTTGTACATAACCTTTTTTTTTTTTAAGAAAACATGTTAGAGACTTATTCTGCTTGTGTACAAGATGAAAAAATGAAACTCAACCTCAAAACTGTCTCCAGCAGGATTTCTTATGTCAGTCATGATTTGTATTTTTCTTTGTTGGTTATGCATGAGCATGGTCTTAAGGATAATGCAATCTGATGGTCTTTCTGTGCATTTCATGTCTCATATAAGATTGCCCAAAAGTTAAATGGGTTAAATATTTATTTACTTTTTGACCAGATATCATGCAACCTCTACCAAACAGTTGACCTACAGACCTACAACGGGTTAACAAACAGCAAGTGTAGAAAAAGACTAACAACCAGACACGCATGGTCCTTGTAGTCTATTATTATGGTGTAATGATATTAACAATTATGTTCTTATTCAGATCCTTTAAGTGCCACTGAGTAACTCATTTTCATGCAACTCTGGCATTGACAACAAACATGGTGGACCAAAAATGATCCACCTAAATTGTCTTGTTTTTATAAAATACTGACACAAACCTCTTCAAACAGCACATACTTGCTCTGCTTAAATATTTATCAGAAAGATTAAACATGAGATAAAAATAGAATTGAATGTCTTTTATTCAAGCGCTCTTATCAAGGTTCCTCTTACAGCAACCCTTTCCAGTGTAGCTGACTGAATTTCCAGAGAAAGCTGCTGGGGGCAGAGACTTGATACAGACTGTAAATGTGTGCTTTAGTGGGCAGAGGGCCATGTTCATTTGACTCCTTCAACAAAAGGTCAAATGCCAAAATAACAATGAGAACTTGTGTCCTAAAATGCACTAAAACTAGTCTACTACATAATATACAGTACAGTCATTTATAATAAGGACAATAAATGTAGACTTAATAGTTTTACATTTAAAAAAAAAGTTTTCATGAGACCTTGATGAAGACTTAGAATTAACTAAATGGTGCTGGCCTGCTTCGTTGGTTTAAGAATAAATTCATAACCTGAAGACAAAGTGGCTAGGTGTTTTTCCACCACTTAAAAACAAATATCAGTAAAGACTCGCGAGTTATACCTTTTGCTCTTTCACCTACTCCACCACAGAGCACATATGAGCCATCACAAACACACAGCACTGCCTCCTTCTGCTGTAAACTCAATAGTTTTATTGATGCTAAATTTAAATGCAATATAAAACAAAGATCTATTTTGTGAAGCAGAGTCACAATGAAAAGGTTTTTTCCATGAATTACAGTATATAACATCTTCACCTTTAAACTCAACAGTCTAACAAATCATATTAGGTACCATTTTCCAGTTTCACTGAAAAGAAAAAGGTACAAACAATACATTACAGTAAAATGTGAATCAGTACTATTTCCAACTGATTGTTCAAAATGTATACAAAATCATCTAAAGACTCAAAAACAATTTACAAATGTTAAATACAAACACTTTACAAAATCATTAATAAATCAATTATAAATTACTTTAACAGTTTTAAGGCATTGTAATGAAATGACTGTTTTAGTGTCTTCATATAAGGGAATGCATAGAAATTGTGCAGCTACTACAGATGATAAAATTCAAACATATTCTGGCCATTATTTTTGCTCTCAAAGTTGAAAACCCCTTTTAGGTGTTAATAAAAAACTTGTACCTCAACATTTCAAACAACAGAAAATGTTTACCTTTATCAAGAACCTGCTTAGGACACAGTCAATGAGGACTTAATAAGAGGACCAACATTGAAACTCCTTCTACAAAGGAAAATTCTGTACCAGGAGACCAAACAGAGAACAAACTGTTCCAGACTATCCTTAGGCACAGGAATGGCATATTCATAGATGAAAAATTACAAAATATAAATTGTACATAAACCAAAGGGAAATTTCTCTCAGTATCTTATTATCTTTCAGAAAAATAGCATAAAAATGTTGCTTTGCTCTTGTTTTTTTTAAAAAAAATCACTAGTATGCATGCAGTGTCAGCATTTGGTCCATAGATCCTTAAATAAAAGACATTTTTGTGTGGTTGGTGGGGTAGAGATTCAACGAGTATTACTGTCTAATTTATGTAGAGTTCAATCAGTCGAGGGATATTCAACAACCGTACATGTAAACTAATATTAATTTTAGTATGCAGTCACACTGACAGTTGACCCTGAAATGGTTTGACAGTATTTGTACCAAAAAAGAGGTATTTCTGCTGTTTCCAGTCAATTTTCACTCTCTACTACTCTGTGTATGTGTATGTTAGAGTATCTTGTGTTTGGTAGTGCACTGCATACGTTCACTGAAGTCCTTCCAACTGCACGGTCTACACTGCAATGTGAAAGGAAAAGTCCTAAAATATTGAGGATGTTTTGTTTCCTTCCATTCAATCTTGTGTGGAAAATTATTCCCCTACTAACCTCTGCCAGGTCATTACCCTCCCAGTTCATTGTCTACATCCCCTATTGTCCGTAGTGCAAACCATTCCGCCATCTGGCTTGAATCTACCATTGCCCATTTTCCCATCCCATGGCAGTGCTGTGTTATCCCACCCTCACCTGGTCCCAAAAAATGCTGCTTTAACAGGAGCTTGTCTGGAGGTTGCTCTCAGTGAGGATGGAAGTGATGGTGGAGGGGTCATAAAAATCATCATCATCTGAGCTGAGGGCAGATGAATCCAAAACTGGGCGCATTGTTGCTTGGGTTTTCCTTCTGCAAGAGACAGTCATTGTCATATTCATTTTTGTCATCATCAGTTGCTGAAACATGATTTTCAGTTTCTATATAAACTATTTTTTGTGCTGTCACATATTTTAATCTTTATGTTTTGATATATTTTGCTTGGCCCCACTGCCAAAAAGGAACCATCCTGGAAGTGCTAGTCACAGTGCTCCCTCTGCTGGTAATGAAATATGAAAAGATTATTTTGTTGGTTCTTGTTGGAGCGTGTCTGGAATTTAATTTCTCTTGTGGTACATGAGTAATGTAGCATATTAGTTTAATGAAATACCTTTTCACATGTGGGTGATTGCTGATATGTGTTACACTCATCACAGTGAGAAATACTGCACCTCAGGGACACTGTGAATATCTATCAGCTGTCTGTAATTGTGTGTAACAGCAAAGGAATCTGGGTTCACTGGTAATAGTGTCATCTGCATGCAGGTTTATTCATTCTGACATAAGAAGGAGGAGATGGTGTCTTGTACTCTCCCCATCTCTGACACACACACACACAC
>JANJYP010058400.1:0-10583 GCA_024605115.1 Rastrelliger brachysoma
CATTATATGACTTAAAATAATGACAGGCATAATAAGTCCCCCTTAAAGTTGAACTAGTGTGACTTTGCCTCCACAAGCAGTTACACTTTGAGGTGAATTGTGAAGTCTCTGAGAGACTGATAACAAAGATAATTCACTATGATTTCACTATGATATATAATATCTTTGTATTACATGCTTGTGTGCAGAATTTACATATACTCTCATTTAAGATTTTGGACAGTAAGGTTCATGTCTACAACCCCAGGCAATTGCCTCAATTGGAAGTCAAAGCATTGAGATCTGAATTGATGATCACATTAAGACTTTGTTTCTCTGCTGTCAGAATAAGAAAAAAACTTACTCTTCAATTTGAAAAAAGTCAATAGCATTACACTGTCCTGTAGTGTTCACATTTGTCAGGAATTATCCAACAAGAAATAAGCCAGTGAGTGACAATGCAGCATACAGCAAACCATTAGGGAACAATGAGTATGGCAGTTCTTCCAAAGCACCAGTCCAGTGCCATTAAATCCATGTTCTTACACAGCTTTAGTTCTGCTGTACAGTATCAGCATCCTTGAGTTTTCCATTCGTATAATGAGCAGGTGGGGTCCTATTGTGTAGCACTGTTGGAAGTACAGTTGGAAGTACAAAAACACATCTAGAATCTGTAGTGTTGTGTGTGTGCCAAAGTAGAATGAGAGAGAAACAGATTGCTTAGAGGGACAAAGACAGAGGGAGAGCGAGAGACTAATGAAGGTTAGAGAAGGAGAAAGTATGAAAAAGGAAAGAGAAGAAATGAGTCTGGGATGATAAAAGGAAAAAGAGACAGAGGGATTGTTGAGGAGTCTCACTGGATTTACAGAATCCCCTCAGCCTTCAGTTTCGGGACAAAGTCACACTGACACACTTACTGCCTAGTGAGGTCTCTTTCTTTCTTTCTTTCTTTCTTTCTTTCTTTCTTTCTTTCTTTCTTGCTTTCTCGCTTTCTCTTGCAGTGGTAATGAGAACTGTAGGTGTTCGTCGACTGTCACATACACACCACAGAGCATTTGACAGTAAGCGGGTGTGCTCACTTACACACTCACTCAATATTCTTGGATGTCTGCCATAGTGCCAGGACCCCAACAGTGTGATGCGGAAATAGAAAGAAACCGTACTGGTCTTTTAGTTGTTGATGTCCCAGCCAATCTCCATACAAATGCCATGCATTATGATCAGCACATCCTCATAATTAACTGACAGTATAGGTCTAAAATCCAGCTGGCAAAAATGACCTAAATTTACATTTATGCCATTAAGCACCCACAATAGGAATGACCTCCAAAATGACCCACAGGACCCACTTTCCATCCAACCATTACAACCATTACTCTCAGCTAGAAATATGAAGCAAATAGTGGCCTTCTACAGCTAAGTTCACTTTTTGCCATCTAACTATCTAGTCATACACCCGACCCACCTTCTCCTTAAGGCATAATCATCCTATCAAGTCACTTTATGCTGACGCCATCTGAACTGCATCACTTCCCTGGGTTATAATTACTACAGCCACTAAATGATGTAAACATAACTACACATTGTTTTTGTGAGCCTAGTCTTGCTTCACTTTGCTGGCATTGAATATAATTGCATGTAACAAGTTTATTTGTGAGTTTTAAAGGGGACATGTGCTTTTCGTGATCATCTGTAATTTAGTGATACAATAATGAATATCTATGTTAAACATGGTCAAAGTTCCAACATTTGAGATGAATGTATGAAAAATGCTTCCTGCATTTCAAAAACCAGGGCTTCAATGTAGTCTATTCTCCACTGAACTGACAAGCTCTGTAGCCTTTGTTTCTAAGGTTTTTGCCAGGGTTGTTACACGGACTGTTTGTGTTGCATATTTTATATTAGATACAGAATTCAGTCATGTATTTGAGAAGTTTATATTTAAACTAAAAAATGTGAGATAGTGGCAAAATCCAACTACTATTGTTTGTTTGCATAGCCCTTGGGACTGGTGGGGGTGTGTGGAGGGGCGCTATCTGGTAGTTAACCAATTAAAACAGAGGGAGCTTATCGGGAATAGGGGCTTTAAACAGATGTGTCAGAACAGGTAGAGGCTAGACTTGGGGCTACATAAGTTTCCAGTATTAATAAGAATTTAAATAACGAACTTTTATAACTTTAAGTCATGCAAAAAACAAAATAATGACATAAACCTTGAAATATGCATGTTTGCACTCTTTAAAGGTAAGACAGAGCCACACTAGGTATGTCCTCAGATTCCAGTCTGTATGTTATGCTAAGCTGATGTCTGCTGGCTCCTGTTACACATTTACCTTGAGAGTTGTATCAATCAACTTTTCCAGGCTAATTCTTGTTCTTTTCCACAGTCTCTTTAAACCTTAACAACTGACATAATTCAGCCAGACTTTTTGGTTGCCTTTAAATAATTAATCAATTTAAACTGCTCAGCAGCTTACCATACTGTATAAATCCTTTTGTTTTGCTTGGTAAATTTAATTCACCTCAACAGGGCCATGGCCTCCTAGGGTTTCCTTTAATTGACATGGCTAATTTTCTTGCACTCCACCCAGGCAGACGACACAGACATTCACCATCTCATTAAAGCATGGGGGCATTAAGTCTGAGAGTGTAATGAGCTCGTGACTGCAGCACTGTGAATGACGTTCAAAAAAGCAGCATCTAGCAGCAATGGAAGGTTAGGCCAATGTATTCTTTACATTTTAGAGAAGCCATAAGAAGAAAAACAAGCAGTCATTGTCCCTATCTCACTGCCCATCAGTGTTTAAAAGATATGTGACTGTACACTTTGCATGATAAGATATTTTACATTACACATCTAACAAGAAGTATTCAGCAGAACTGCTCTCTCTCATTATACAGTATCCAGTTTCCCTGTCTGTAACTGTGTAAGATTATAAATGATGAATGAATCCTCGCTGCTGCTGGCCAGGCATTCACTTGTACTGAACTCAATAACAGAGAAAACCCAGAGCACGTGTTTCCCACATTCAGCACAGCACATAGCCATATCATTGGTGTGAAAACCATATATAATGGCTCTTTGCATGTTTATTTTGATCCATGCTTTCAAATTTAAAATTCACATGAACAGCTGCAACCTGCTAAAATACCACTAGCAGTTTTCAAAAAGTTATCAGAGATTATAAACACTGAGAGAATAACATTATGAGGAGATATTTATGTTCTTCAGTAGATTCACACTTAATAACACTTCCTATCTAATCAACACATTCCAGCCAAGCCCAGTACAATATGACAAGTTAAACATTCACCTCATTTTACAGCTCATAATGACAATATAAACATTAGAAGTTATATTGGAATATATGATTTTGTCAGTTAAACAAAGCACAATATTTACAATTATTCATGACTGTCTGAATATTTATTACATATCATTAAAGGTCAATAAAACTATTCAGTAAATCAATAAAATATATACAATTTCAATAAGAGGCATCAAATTTACCATGGCTAGATTTTGATGTGACAGCAGCAATCTGAAAACTGTCATATCAGGTCAAGAGAAGAAAAAAAATGAATCAATTTCTGACAAACAACAGAGCAGAAAACAGCCGAACACATTTGCTGCTTGTTCTTTGAACTGTATTGCTTCGAGACAGTCGCAGGCAGAGAGATGTGATGAATCCCCCTGGAGCCAGCGCGGGAAGAAGAGCTGAACTTGCTCTCACATCTCATGCTACTGAAGAGAAATAACTAGCTGCACTCACTTTGATGGAGAGAGAAACGTGCGGGCGCACACACACACACACACACACACACACACACACGGTGTCTTTGCCTGGCTGCTTGAAATTAACTCATTTTTGTACATTTCTCTCATGTCCCTCTCCCATTTTTCTCCTGGTTTCTTTGGCTGTCTGCTGTTTTCCCTCTTCCTTCCCTTTGACTTTTGCCCAGTTATTGTCACTGCATCTTGTTGTTCAGTTTCATTACTATCATTCATAAAGAAATACATTTTTTTAGAGATAAAAAAAATCCCATCACTGTCTATACTGTCCTTAAGTTTATCAGAGCTCACCATCAACCACCTCTTCTCCTGCTTTAAGTCTCACTTACCTGTGCGATCTCATACAGCAGTTTGTAGTGTTCCTCCCGTTTCTGCAAGGTGCACAAATTGCAGCCCATTCTAGTTGTCAGGGAAACAGTGCTGAGTGCCCGCCGGAGTGTGTGTGCTGTCTACGGTGTGTGTGAGTTCCCCCAAGGGCGAAACGCACTCGGGCTTCCTTTTCCTTGGCTCCCCCACACTTCTTTCTCATCCGTGTATCCTCAGAGATCCCCCTCTGTCGCTCCGAGCGCAAAAACACACAGACACATACACACACACATGCATCAGTTCACTGTTTCAGTGGAGGATGTAGTGGATGTGGTCCCTTCAGTATCTCTGTATATGTGTTTGTAGGGATTGTTTCAGTGGTTAAATGAGTAAAAGCACCTGGATTCTCTTTCCCTCTTGTCTGTCACTCCCTCCCCTGTTTCTCACTTGCATGCCTACATTCACTTTCTACTCTCTTTCACTACCACCTCCTCTCTCAGTGTGAGCACACACTTTACGCACACACACTTTTGGCTCGGAGAGACACACCTCCTCCTGTGGCAGGCTGCCTACACATGCCTGTTCCTACTCTGGCTCATGAATAGAAAGCCTCCTCATTGGTTGTTTAAGGAAAGGGGCTGGGAGAAGAGGGTGGGGACTTGTCTTATCTTGGGCAGATTGAGTATCTGAACATTATTGTTGTTGTGATGGTAGAGTGAAGGACAGGCTGCAAGTGTGTGTATGAATGCCCTAGTGGTTCCATCTGTATTTGTATGCCCATGAGTGCAGCTGTTTGCTGTCTGTGAATGTGCTCAGTGTGTGTGTGTCATTTGTACAACAGGCAAAATTACAATTAATTTCAATACAAGAAAACAGGAGTTGAAATTCCTTCCTCACAGTTAATCAAGTTACTCTGAGGGCTATTTGTCAGTGCGTACGTTTGACAAGTGGATTTGTCATGGAAATCAATCTCATTTGGATTCAATCAGATAGCCTTTTGCACTCAGTACAATGGTTGGCGGAGTGGTGTTTAGTGGCTGCCATAGATTTACAGTCAAAGAGCGATAGTCACCAAACAGATGCTCCCTCTCTCTACCGACAGTTAGACAAGGGCACTGGACTGGGCTGACACACAGGAAGAAACACAGACTAGTATTGATTGGCTTCAAATTAGCTTCCAGCCCAACTGGCCCTCTCCACAGGGGTGAGGGATGTAGAGGGTGATGGAAAGAGGGAGAAAGAAAAAGGTGGAAGATTCATACCATACATACTGATTAGATAAATTGAAAATAATAGTGAGACAGTATAAATGAAATAAACTGAACATGCCTGCAAATGCATCTTGCTGTTTGTGGATGAAATAATGATGTGAGCATGTTGTCCTAAGGGCAGTTCACTACACAGTTTGTAAGGGTAACCTTCAGCACCATAATAGTCATTATGAACCAAACTGAACATGTTGTAATAAGACATTCTCAAGTCTAGTTGTAGCATTTCTATTATAACTGTTGGTCATTCTTTCTTTGCAAAAGGCCAGTACAAGTTTTACTGTAGAATATTTTCTGTTATTTTTATGAAAACTGCTTTGGCAAGCTGAGAACTTCCATTTAAGAGGCAGAAACACCATACATCTACTAGATAAATAGCCATCACTGCTAAGACTATGAGGAGTGAGCAAAGATGCGTCATCCTCCTTATCACCAGTCATCCAGGTGCAAGGACCATAGTAGTTCAGTCAAGGGCGTCAGAGCAGATCCAGATACAGTCCCCTAGATAACGCTTAACCCTTTCTCTCCGACCACTCTTGTGTTCAGATGAGGTCACCACTGTCTCAGCTGACCTCTAAAGGTGACTCCTTAGGGGTGACATCACCAGCTAATGAACTTTAAAGTTCTTTTCTTTCTTTCATTATTTTGTCTTGGTTGATTCCCCCCCCCCATCATCTTCCAGTGCTGATTTTTGCAGTTTGACTATGGGATTAACAATATTAGTGGGCTCTGGTTAAACCGCTGCTGTGATCATCCATAAGCTTAGACTTGCTGACAGACACGCAACTGTAGGGCATTAAAGTGTATCACATACTCTCTGAACACACATACAAACACACACAACCACACACAAATGCCGTTATTGTAAAACTACAATTTTCCATCTTATTCCTCCACTTTTTTACTGAGATGGAAGTAAATCTCATGGCATTTCTGCAGAAAGTGACATCATCATTGTGGTCATTTATGGCCCATCACCATGATTTGTATTGTTCATATCACACACTTTCCATCACCTCTCCTCTTACATTTCATCATTTTGTTCTATTGTCCATGTGCACTGTACACTGACGATGAGTGACTCATGTTCTCATATAATATTGAAGAGTCTCTTTAAGACACATGGATCTATAACTGTATGAGCAATATCACAGATTTGAACAAAATGTCCTCCATTGTCTTTGATGTTCAAGAACTGGACTCCAATAAGGCAGCTTTGCAAGTATGGTGTCATACTTGCAAAGCTGCATGTTCTTAGACAACTAGTTAACTGTAGGTAGAAGAAGGGTGGGTTCAAACAGCTGTACCGGACATTTATATTTTATGGTAATGTCCGTCAGTGTGATCTGCCAGTCAGTCAAAGGGTAACCAAAAATAGCTTGCTGCAGGGAGAAAGTATTGCACTTCAAAGGAAGCCTGAAATGCAACATTTGCATAATGTCCTATATGGTTCTGATTGAAGGAAAATGGGCCACTTCGCACGTTTCTCTCTGCAAATATAGAAACTAGTTAGATGAACTTTGAACCATTTCAGTGCTGAATCTAAATCCAAGTGTAATAAAAACTTCCCAAAAGCAACAAGTTCTCAAGTAAAGCTGGTAATCACAAATGCTTGATTTTTTTCACCACAATGTTCAAAGGCTACAGTATCCTTGACAACAGACAGAGCAGTATGTCAGAGCTGATCTAATCAAGAACGATGATCACGCATTCGGTCTTTGCTCAGAAGCCTGCATTGCAGAATACCAACAAAGTGCTATTAAATAAGTTATAAGTGAAACTTTTCTGTTTCTCCCACAAAGTTGCTTTGAAGCACATCAGTGTAGACACGACAGAGGGGTGTGTCTTTAATGTTACCACAGGCACAATAAAAACACCTCCAGGACTCATAAATCTTGGTTTTATGATGATCTGAGAGTGTCCTTTATCCAATGTCATTTATGAGTCTTTAAGATGACAGTTATGATGTTCAAAAAGTAGCAGAGACAACGAGAGCTGTGATGCTTTTTGTGTATTTGTTACACTAAAGTTGAAAAAGAAACATGCTGATAGGGACTGATGTCAGTCGTGACCAATCTATGAATTATGCTGTTGTTGTTGTCTTTTTTTGGCAAAATATTGAATCATTCATGAGCCACCTGTGGGTATTTAGTGACAAAACTTTGCTTGTAATGTGACTTTTATATGTAACACCATGTATATAGAGAGATCAATATAAAGAAGCATTTCTGCTGGCATAGACAGCTGGGTGTCTCAAAGCCAATGGCGCGACGAGCCTGAGGACAACCCACACACAGCTCTCAATTGCCATAACCCATACATTATTTAACACTGAACCATTCATCTAGGTAAAAACATGATCAGAGTGCTACTTACAGGGCAAAGCTAAAGGCTGAAGGGAAATGACAATACGTGATGGTAACTGAAAAGCAGTGGCCTTTTTGTTTTTTTGTTCTAGCAGTTACATTGTAACTATTCATTACTGTTTAATTACTTTGCGAAGGCCAACATTCAGATCGAGTCCTCATAATGACTATCTCCACCACTCATTGTCTCCTGATCCTGAATGTTCAGGCAAAATGACTGACTCTGTAAAAAGAGATCATTTAATTATCAAATTACGAGCAAAATTATAGGAGAAACAAAAGGCAGTCAAGCCATAAAAGTAAAAAAGACAAAACTGCTAAACTGGGATCCATTCAGCAAAACACAAAGGGACTTTTGTTCATAATTTGCAGACTGCTAGTTGGACAAAAATCATTCATTAGTAAGTTATTGTATAAACAGTGAGTTTTAATATACAGTCTTGATTATATCCCTTTGGAGAAGCCAGGCTAAGTGAGTTTGACACATACACACATCTACACAAACAACATGTGTGATAATGAAGCCATTCAGAGCTTGGCAGCCATTAAAACAAGTCAAATCACTGTTGAATCAGCCACTAACACTTTTGTTTTCATTGCCCCATTGAACAAGGCTATTAAGGAAAACATATGGACACATTTCAGGATCTGAACCATTGTGGCAAAAACACCCACAGGCTGTGTTAGCCGCTCCTTGGTTAAGCTCACTATTCAACTTACCACCTCAATACAGCATGACCAGGGGGTAATACGAGACCGCAACAGCCTCTTTACTCGATAAGCTAGCAGCCAAACTGGCGTCTGACCAGCTGACCTCACACCACGTTGGCCGTGCTGGGTCAAGTACCCCATAAGAGTGGAGTTGTCCTCAGGCACTGGAAAACAGGTTCAGATTTCCATCAGGAGCTTTACTTTGATTATTGAACACTAGCACACAATCAGTCAATGAAGCATTGAGGAGTTTGTTCCACTGAGAGACATTTCTTTCATGCCACAGGTCACTTTTTTGACATCTCTTGTGATCACATCAACATCTTCTTGTATCTTAAGGACTTTTGCAATTCCTTGACTTGGCATGTTTTGAGTGAAATGTCTGCACAATTATTGAATTTTTGACTTGAAATTTTGTCAACTAGTGTCCCCCTCAGGATTTTTTAAAAAATTGAGTGTCAAAATTTGTATAGAACTTTGGTTTATGGTCATAACCCTTGAATTATGACTTTCTCTTAAATCACCAACACAGTCCCTAGTATTGTTATAACACAGGACTGATATCAGTCTAGAATGTAGCCTATAGTATAGCCTATAGCCTTTTTCTCATTCAAACTCATGGTTATCATCAAAACCAATAAAAATATGTTAGAGAGTTGCCATCCCATGCAGATATCTGATTACAGCATCTGAACAAACTAGAGCTCATCTGCCACACAGCTGAGTCTCAGGTTTCACCCTGACCACTGTGTGTGTATGTGTGCATAAAGAGACAGATAGGTAGCAAGACATTACAATCTGTGCTTATAGCCTCAGGGTTTACACATACACAGATACCCCTTGTCTGTGCACATACACATACAGTTGAATGCTGCTGGGCTCTGACCTTGTTGTGTTAACCCAATAGCACAGCTCCAATAAAACTGATTAGAGAAGTCTCCCCCTGCTGCTCCCAGGCCCTGCTGCCGGACTAATGGCACAAGTGGGCCTCTTAAACTTTCCACAACAACTGTGCCAATATTGAACTATGAGGATGGATGCAGCATCAGGGTCAAGACAGCACAACTGGTGACACCCAGGGGAGGGAGGGGAAAAGATGGATAAGCTAGACAGATAAACATAGAAGGTAAATAGATAGAAAAGTAGATCAATAGATATCGAGATTTGTCCTTCTTTTTCTATTGCCATCTCTCCATCTGAATGCCGTGCACATCATCCTCTTCTCCACTCCACACTGCTGAGTGCAGGAAGGCCAAGCCAGCTGTTCCTCCATTGTCCAGGTGCTTAACAGGATTACAGGGGGGGCACAAGGCCAGCCTCATCCACACACACACACACACACACACACACACACATAGACTTAACCTAAAACTTCAAAGGCAGACCAAGAAGCACAAGGACACATCATCCCTCGGCTTTATGGACAACAACTGGGGCCATGCTTGGTGGAGCATGCAGATAGTGTATCATTTATGCTCAGTGTTTCAGAAATAGAACAGAAAAAAGAAAAAAAGCACATATTTTCAAAATATATATATAGAAATTTCCGTCATTTAATCATGCATTCAATATTGTATTTTTCATTATTTTTGATAAAGGAAAAAAAATACACATGTGATTCACTTCTACTGTAATTAAATATATCAAATCACTCCACTTAGTAAAGGTGCTAATATTTTCTTCAACAGGAAATACCAGCATACAGAGAAATTTGCATTTGATAGAGATGGAAATGAGCTAGTAACTACTAGGATGTCAGGACTAAACCATTACAGAACTTGTTAAACTGTACAATTTGTAGTTAGGTGTAGTATTTCTGCGTAGANAAGAGATGGAAATGAGCTAGTAACTAGGATGTCAGGAATAAACCATTACAGAACTTGTTAAACTGTACAATTTGTAGTTAGGTGTAGTATTTCTGCGTAGACTTCTATAACTCACAGTGCTGAACTAAGTAAGTTTGATCTGCACTGTGGTTCCTGCTGACCCAAACAGGCATTTTCTCTTTTCATGCTCTTATGTTTTTGCTGTCCTGAAAGTTTTGCCTAGCTATAAGGNGGTTTGATCTGCACTGTGGTTCCTGCTGACCCAAACAGGCATTTTCTCTCTTTTCATGTTGCTTATGTTTTTGCTGTCCTGAAAGTTTTGCCTAGCTATAAG
>JANJYP010058411.1:0-11128 GCA_024605115.1 Rastrelliger brachysoma
CGATAACACACTTCATCAACTTCCTCCATTTAACACAGAGAAAAATTCAAGTGAAAATGTAAATGTGCAGATGGCGAATTTCCTGATTTATGACGAACTTGTTTGGTGTGCTTCTCTTTTTGTAATTAAGCTGGCGGTTTGCTGCAAGCCTGTTTGTTCGATTAACAAACCTGTGCTGGAGTTAACGCATTATGATGTAGCATTATGTAAAGAGGATTTCAGTGTTTACAAGCCACTTTTGCAGTTTCACAACAGCATCAACCGTTAATCCAACAGAATCTCAAAATGATGTTACATGTCCAAATGGTTAGACTGCAACTTGCATGTGTTACACATATGTTGTGATTCATGCTTGTAATCCATCATGTCTTAATTATTGGCTCTTTGGGGAGCTTTAAACTTGTTCCTATTACTCCCTTCTAAATGATCTACAAAGTTTAATGTTAATAGACTGGTTCAGGTAGTAGGGATGCTCTGTTCTCTGTACAGCTGTAATTCTTTGATCCAACTCCAAGAAGTGAGTGCATTTGTAACCAGTAAAGGTTTGGAAGCTTATTTATGCCTTTGTTATCAATACAGGCTGATGCAACTCTCTGGATTGTATTACAACAGTTTAGTTTCTGGTAATGTTCAAAAGAAACAATATCATACATTTCCAGGATTCACTTAACTGCTTTTGAAGTGCAGTAGAATTTATTATGAAGCCATTTTAATGATGTTTTAACCCAACAGGAGCCAATGCCCCGCCTGAAATAACTGAAGGTAAAGATTGTAGAGTTGTGAATGCTAAATAGTGTAAATAGCTATGCTTTTTATACCACTGTGTCAATTACAATACATATAGTAGACTAGCTTTCTGCGTTTAACTGACTTTACTAATAGACCTTGATCATATATTTGTCCCTGTGTTATTTGTGTTTTATTTAGTTTGATGTATTTTATGTCATAGCGTATTTGTGTTGTGAATTTCTTCTTTTGTTGCTTAACTTAGGCTCAAAGATGTTTCCTGTGTGACGTGTGTATTACCTGGAATTTTTATATCCTCTCATCCCTCACCTGCCCTCTAGTGGCCATCAGTGAATCTACTCTTACCTGCATGCTCACTGTTTAGCTACATTTGTTCCAAACGTCAGTGCATATATTATTCAGAGGACAAATTTAAGTGCCAGTTAAAGGACCAGAGTGGGGTTGTAGCATCTAGTGGTGACATTGCAGATTGCAAACTACTGAATAGCCCACCCTTCCCTCCAAGTGTGAGAGAACCTACGGTGGCTATGCACCTCATGAAAAATATAAAAGGCTCTCTCTAGAACCAGGAAAGCCCCCTTGTGAAATTATTACCATGTCTTGCAGGTTGTGAAGTACTTCAAGACCTTTGTTTTGGATAATTGTTATGATCAGTCATGGGTTTCCTATTATTTCTTTTGTTGGATGCAACACACACACACACACACACACACACACACNCTCTGATTTCTATCATGTTGGTCTTTGTCTCAAACCACTGTTGTTTAGGCTGGAGCCCCTCACTGAACCACAGCTTGGAAACATCTGCACAGGTTAAAGAACAGGACAAAATGAAGCAAAAAGATTTCAGGGTACAAGAGCACAAACATAAATGATGACACATTACTATGTATAAAGGGGAGTAATTAAACACATATTGAATATTCAACTAGTCAAACCTATATCAATATCTGAAACAAAAACTGTCCTGATGGAGAGGAAAAGCACTAGTAATGCAGACAGCCAAGAATAAGCTGACTGAATAATTCATTTTTACATTAGTCTTTGATGCCATCTGCTGCCTGAAGGTGATAAAGACTCATGAAAATGGAGGTGAATTATGACACAGCACTCAGCAGGTTATTAGAGTGTAACAAAAAGACCACCACTGAGCCCTATGACTCTCCCCAAAGGCAATGTGGGGTGCTGGAGTCTATCGCTACTGAATCATTTGAAAGTAGCCTGAAAACACAAAGTACATCTATCCTTGCCTTTGTCCATAGTCACCCAGAGCAGGATGTTCTCAGTGTGTGTGAAGGAGACGAGCAGACCTGGCCCTGTCTTATACTGTCTGTAGCCTGAACCGTCCACACCGATAGAGCTGATAACACTTTCACCTGGAGAAAAAAGTAATTAGATACAGGCAGAAGCCAAGGCAGCAAAAAATATGTTCTAATAAAGATAAACACTCTTAATGTCTTACCTGCATCAGCCCAGTAGATTACAGTTCCTTTATTGGAAAAAACCAGAGAGATGGGGATGCTTGACTTCCTCCACAGCACTGCTTTGTTACGACCATCCATCCAGGCACAGTCCACCTCTGTCTGGCTCTTTCCACTTATCGCCACTATGGCTGTGTAGCAAACTCGACCTGTGGGGGGGTGCACTGCGATGGATGTGGTGCCCTGAAAAGGACAAATAGTTGGAAAAAAGGGGAGAAGGTCAAAAAAGATCAGTGGCATAAAACGAAGAAGTTTGTCTAGTACAGACCACTCTATTGTGCGTCAGAGGTCTTTGATGTTTCTGCTGAATGTCATTTTATTAGATTATTAATGCAATACTAAGAAGGCAGCTCTGAGTAAATGTCTGTTTTAATGTTGCACTTTATTTTTTGCCGACACTCACCATTTACAATATAAAAGGCTTCTGACAAAGCCCAAGTTTACATTCAATCTGGATGTCTTTTAACTTTCTTCATGGATCAAAGGAAATTATTATTGGAAGTAATTATCGGAAGCAGACTTCCAGAACGGAGATAGATCTGAAGTAATTTAGTGTGCTATTTTTAGGAGGAATAGTTGGAGGGTGGGGCTGCCTGCTGACTAGAATACAGTATACATCTGACCAGATTTTTGTAAATATCAGATCTTATTGTGAACTATTACAGCTCAAAAACTTTAATTTATTGTCTTTGCTTATATGTTGAAAATATTAAACCTCCAAACTTTATTTTTTCCATGCCCATGCAAAGGAGAAACTGAGAATCAAGAAAAGCTGTAGCCAGAGTAAAAAAGTTTATATTATGCAGGAAGGGGTCACACAAATGTTAGCAGCAAAGATGATCATGGATGAACAGAACAAATGGGAGCAGTGCAGCAGAGCGTACTTCACCTTCAGTGATCCCTGCAGCAGTGAGGTGGTGTAGCCGTTCTTGCGGGAGGTCACGTGAAGATCGGGCTGTTTGATGCTGCTCCAGTAGAGGCTGGAGGTCACCCAGTCAACTGCCAAAGCTGAGACAGAATCATCCTTATTGGGGACAGAGAAGCACTGTCATGCATGGCTACTTCATTTACACTAACAATAATATTTTGTAGTTTGGCTGCATTAAAAATATGTGACAGAATACAAAGAAACTTGTAATGTAATTGTGTCTTAAATAGCATTATTCAAGAATATAAGAACTTATTTATTCCCTTGAAAAGGTCAACAGTGTTTACCTGTAGCTTTAGGATTTGTCCAGCAGGTGTCAGTCCCTGTCTCGACCTGGGGCCACTCAGATGCAGCACGTTGACAGATCCTTGTCCTTCATCAGCCACATACATCGCAAGATCAGGGATGGATACTTCCAATTCCGTTGCCTCAGTTACCCCGGGAAGGGGTAAAATCCGTCCGTTTGGCATTTTTTTTAAAGCGATCCCATCACGATGCATGGAATGCAGGTGAATCTAGGTAATGTGAGAGAAAGATGAAAGGAGGATATGAGATTCAAGCAATAAAGTTGAACTTATTTTTTCAAAATGGTCTCTGTTCTTACTGAAATGAGAGAGTTCACCTGATAGACTACGGTCCGAGACAAGATCAGGATGAAGGTTGACTCCAAAGGCAGAGTACAGGTGATTTTGTCCTTGGAGAGAAGCAGCCCCTTCGGGCATCGACAGACTGCCCCAGGCCCCCTCACTGTTGGAGCTCCTGCTGAGACCGCTCCTCCAGATCTGCTCCTTGCTGCTGGGGCTAGGAGACAGAGATGGGAGCATTGTAGCTCATTACAGGGGCTGGATATAGATGGCTGGGAAAGGGAATGCATCACCTGTCAAGAGAGGAAACATTCATACTCATCAAGTCTCAAGTTTCAGGAAACATTCAACATGTTAAAATAACCAAGATGAAGCCCCACTTTCAATCCAAATGGTTGTCCTGGTCTCTTAAGTAGAACCTTCTGATCTTTCCCGTTGTTCTTGTCAGCTGAACGGATAGTTCGTCTCTTGGTATCCGACCAGAAAAGACGATCATTGAAGACCGCCACAGAGAAAGGACTTGGAGTTTCAGCTAACTGGAGGATCTAGTGAAAGAAGGAAACAACAATCCCTGTTTACTATTTAATAATAACTACAACAATAATAGGACTGTTAGGAGATTTGCTGCAATCATATAAACTGCAACATAACTACTGAAATATTGGTAAAAGCAAATATGCATACTGTGAAGACTGGAGTAAACCTCAGACTGATGTGTCTTGTCAGATGACTAAAATTTTAAATCTTTGGAACCAATTTGTTTTTAATGCTTTTTCTTTCCTTTTCTGTGTTTACCTTAACATAGTCTCCGTCCAGAGAAGCTGAGCCAATGCAGCGCAGCTTCTCATCAGCCCAGTACACCCTGTTGTCCAAGAGGTCAAAGGCTAAGCTAACAGGCCAGCTCAAGCCACTGCTCACCACTACCTTCCTCTTTGAGCCATCCATGCCAGACCGCTCGATCTGCGGAGTGCTGCCAATCTCAGACCACAGCATCAACCTGATGAGAGGCACATGACAAGATTAAGATTTTAAATTTAAGTTCAGTACGAAAGCTACCGGGCTGAGCACCTTACCCTCTGTCTGGTAGCAGAACCAGGGAGCTTGGCTGCTCCAGACCTTCACCCAGCACCACAGTGTAATCCTGAGATCTCACTGTGGCATCACTGAGCTTCACAGCCAGAATCTGACCCACCAGTCCATCCACCCAGTACAGGTTCTTACCGACCCAGTCCACTGCGATGAAATCTGACTTCACTCCTGCAATGAGATTTCGTTTGAATACTGGAAATTCAGGTCAGGCGGGCTACCTTGAATGAAGTGTGTTCATGACATTAGTTTAATCTGTTCTGCAAATCTTAATAATCATCTATGTAACATACTTCGACCAAAAAGTTCAAATTACACATTTGTAGCATTTATTAACACAGTTGTACCTTTTATAAGCGTTCCTTTGTTGTTTGAGTTTTTCATGTCAGCCCAGCGGATGCTTTGGTAGTCAGGGCTAAGCCAGTAAATTCTCTGCTTAGCCCAGTGGTAATCCAATGAGAAGACCGGCCGATTGGCAGAGGAGAGAAGGTTCAAGGTAGCACTATGGACTCCCAGCAGTAACAGTTCTGACTGCACTGACGCCAGAAGCAATGGTTCATCTAGAGATGAAATTAACTACAGTATGAATGGCATCAAAACTAAAGGGCAAAAACATTCTAAGATTATTTTGCTACCAAAAGTTTAATAAATGCCCTACTCATTATGACAAACTTCATCACTGGAGCTCAGGACATAATGATGGCATCACTACCTGTGGTGCTCAGTAGAAACAAGTCCTTTGGGTCATTGTAGTACTGTTACATGACCAAAAACCAATGTAAAGTTCTATATCCTCTATATCCTTAGCACCTAATAATAAAACATAATAAAAATTATGCATATTAACATAATAAAAATTATGTTAATATGCATTGAAAGTTAGCTTGTCTGTTAGCATTGGCTTGATGCAGGTAATCCATCACAGTCAGATGCTTATTTTGTTAAAGCATAAGTTATTTCATTATATTTAACATTTCAAGAACTTTTTCTTCAGTTGCTGAAACCAATCCAGGATTTGACAGTCTGTAAAAAAGCACTTAACATGCTATGTTGTGAAAAACACAAACCCAAACAAATTATTTCATTAATTGTGAAAAAGTCGTGCATTTGACCATTTATTACATTAAAATGGCTGCTGTTGGGAAATCAAAACAGTGCATTACCATAGATATCAAAATAAAAAAGCAAAACTCAATGGTCACTGTGACAGTTTCATTATCTCAATGTTTCATAGTGTAACAGAATGACATGAAACCAATGGCTGTCTGAAAGGTATGAAATAATGAAAATTATGTCACTGTTTTATGCCACTGGTGTTCTTAAATCCTACTGAAGTTTGATCTTTCACATGTAGGCTTACTAACCTTTTGCCTTGCAGCTTTTGTTGTCAGGCTCCAAATAGAAGCCTGGGTGACAATGACAAACGTAGGAGCCACCTGTGTTGAGACAGGTGTGTTTGCATACGGCATGCAGCATTGAATTACACTCGTCCGTGTCCACGCATGACACTGCACTGGAATGTAGTTGGAAACCTGCAGTACAGTAACACCTCTGCAAAAACAAGGAAAAACAGTGTCAAGCTAAGCAGCATACCTACTTGGAGCACATTTTGTAAAGTGTCAAAATTTTATGTACGGTAGAGTCTTCTCTAGCTGTGACAGACTTATGATACATAACTTATCAGTAAATAAACAGGAGCCTGCTGTATACTCACTGGTCCATTTGGGGTGCTGACACAGTGGTGGTCGCAGTCAGGGGCTGATGGGCTGGAGCAGTTGTGTTGAGCGCATCCCATGCCCTCATCTGAACTGTCGGCACAGTTGGTGAAACCATTACACACCAGACGGGGTTCCAGACACTCACCACTACCACACTGGTAAAGGTGAGAGGGGCATTTTCTCTGGCTGCCTATGAAAACAGATTCAAGAATTTATTTTGCTAAAGGTGCTTTTTTTTAATTTATTCAATACATTTCACTGGATTGAAAATAATTTTTTTTACAAGACTCAGAAATAAAGAAATGGACATTATGTTTTTGTACTGGTAACAAAAAAAATGGAGGCCCATTGTTTACCAGGCATATCAGCTCATGGACATAAGATGGCACACTTTGAAAATTATAAACCAAGATAATTTAAAGTGCACGAAGATTTTATCCAACTAAATATACTTACATTTGTCCTCGTCCACACCATTATGACAGTCCTTCTTGCCGTCACACCTCCACAACAGAGGGATGCATTGACTGTCATCTCCACACTGCCACTGGTATTCCCTGCACTGTGCTGGAGTTGTAACGCAGTACTGGATAAAAATCAGTGGAACCAAGTTTACTTTACAAGACTACTTCCCAATTCCTGTCACTTTTCATAGGCGACGCTTCACTATGTACCATCACAAATTAATCTTCATTCACCTCACTCACTCTGCTCCTTTCTTACCTTCTCATCTGATCCGTCTTTGCAGTCCTCCTCACCGTCACAGAGCCACTCTCTCTGCAGGCACTCGTGACTGTTCTGGCATTTGAGCTGAGCCGGGCAGCGCGGGGGTCTCGAACAGTCCACCTCATCAGAGCGGTCACTGCAATCAGCGTATCCATCACATCTCAGAGCCTCTGACACGCACTGACCGCTTACACAGCGAAACTGGTTAATTGCACAAGCCACCAAACCTGTGGAAAGGGAACCAGAAATATGTGCATTTATGTTTGGTCTTTTCACAGATATTAATATTAAGATTGTTGGTTAATTCTGGGTTAATGTACAGATGCATAAAACAGTCACCGACCACACTTTTCTTCATCGGAGCCATCAGCGCAGTCTTTCTCGCCGTCACACAGGAAGGTCTCTGGTATACAGCGAGTGTTGTTATCACAGTGCTGATGGCAGCCCTCACTCAGACTGGCACAGTCCATTTCATCTGATCGGTCCTGACAGTCATATTGCCCGTCACACACCTGCACCTGTAGGATGCATCTATTCCCATGAGAACACTGGAACTCATCTGGGAAAGGAAAAAATATAATCATTGACACATGATTCACTTTACTTTCTATTGCTTACCAATCACTTTGTGACTATGAATTGCTGTTTCAACATTTTGCTTGTTTTCACCAGTTCAGTGCACAAACCTGATTTACATTCAGCAGCACATCCCTCTTCGTCTGATCCATCCTGGCAGTCCCTCTCTCCGTCACACACATGGCTGTACATGACACAGTCGAGGCCATCTTTACATGGCTTGAAGCCTTTGCGGCATTTCAGAGGGGCTGATCTGGCACTAAGCATATTGAAAGAGTCTTGGCAGAGAGAAAAATATGCATTTAATGGGATATGAAGACATTCAAGCTGGGATTGTGTGAGCTGGACAGGAAACAGACAAGGCAGAGATTGTTTTGTCTGATCAACAAATCCTGTAAAAGAGGTTATGAGCACTACCTGAGCAAGTGGTGCAGTTTTTGCAGTGCAGCCAATTGGTTGGTACTGTGTTGCTATGTGATTGCTAGGCTGTTTCCCATCGGTTGCTAGGGTTCTTGGCACTAAGGGGATGTGATTAGCATTTCCAGATAGTTGCTATGGTATTATGGTCAGTTGCTAGGGTATTAGGGGTTACTATGGATGCATCATACACTTTCTAGGTTGTATGAGTTACCATGAGGAATCGAGATGGCTGGTAGATGAGGTGTGTGGTTCTTAGGGTGTACTATGTTTTTCTACACTGCAAACAAATCAAGTATGAAAGCACAACTAGTTTGCATTGCCTAGCAATAAGATATGTTTGGCTATATGGCTTTTTTGCATCTCTGCTTCACCTGTTCCTTGTAAATCAGTTTAGTTTCAGCTTGTGATTTTCTTGTTTGCTTACTGGGAGTAGTGGGATCTGCTGAGTTACACTGTTTTTCATCAGAGCCGTCAGGACAGTGGGCACGACCATCACACACTAACGTCTTAGAGATGCACTTTCTCCGGTCACTGCACAAAAAGTCACCTTATGTACAGAGAGATAAAAGTTGATAAGAAGATCACAGGGGAAATAATATACCAGAATAAAGAATGAAAACAGCTGCTGGATAAACCTGCTGCTACCTTTGCCTCTTGTCATTGCTGGACTCACACTTACCGGGGTTTTTACACTGTACCATACAGTCATTCTCATCAGCAGCATCAGGGCAGTCTCTTTGTCCATCACACAGTTGATTTTGAGAGATACATACTGATGAACCTGGACAGAGAACTGAAGGAGTGATGCAAGCTGGTGTGGAGGTGAGGACAGGAGGCTCTGTTGCTGTAGTAGTTACAGGGTCTGCGAGAGTGAAAATAAATTCAGCCTTTCAGAAGTTTCAGCAATACTAGAATGAATTCTTGAATTATTGTATGTGAAGACTTACTGCATCCCACTTCATCTGTGCCACCTAGGCAGTCTTTCTCCCCATCACACAGGAATTTTTTTGGGATGCAGCGCTTGCCATCAGCACAACGATGCTCGCAGCTCTTTGTTCTTTCCCAGCAGTCCAGTTCATCAGATTGATCACGACACTGCGGCTTCCCATCACAAACCTGACTATTGGGGATGCACATCTTCCCGTGAGAGCACAGAAACTCATCTGTGGTGGAACACACAATTGTCTTGATTCATATTAGACTTAATGTCATAGTTAAAAAACAATTATTGTTCAGGGTGAACATGACTCAAAGTTCATTAACCTTGTTTGCAGGTTTCTGTGCATCCTTCTTCATCAGAGCCATCCAGGCAGTCATTCTCACCATCACACATGTGGCTGTATAAGACACACTCTTTGCCGTCTTTACATGGCTTTGAGCCCACACGGCATTTAAGAATGTTTGCCTGAGCTGCAGGAGGAGCTACATTCTGACAGTTGACTTCATCTGAGCCATCATGGCAATGAGAGCGGCCATCACACACCAGACTCTTTGAGACACAGCTCCTACGGTCCGTGCAGGGAAAGTAAGCTATGGAGGAAGGCAATTAATAAATTAATCACACTGCAAAAGAAACAATACAGCTATGGTTCAGATCAACAATAAAGTGTCTTGGTAATGTGACAACTTACTACTGTAAGGGCAGTTTTTCACACAATTCTCATCAGATCCATCAAAACAGTCTTTTTTTCCATCACATAGCTGTGTTGGGAGGATGCATAAAGATGAATCTGGACACAGAACTGAAGGGCTAGTACAGGATAGCATAACGGGAGGTTGAGTAAAGGCTTTGACAGGTGACAGCAAAGCATTTTCTGCAGGTGTGGTAGTTGCAATCTCTGTAGCCTCTGAAAGTGACAAACCTAGAGTCAGTTGGAGTTTGATATTCCATTTAAATAACAAATATAATAAAATAATAAATATATTGTTACAGTCATAATCTGGTTATACATTATAAAATATGATTGTGATTATGATTTACTAATGTAAAAAAAAAAAAAAAATCGCTTTACATCCAAATAAATTAACATACACAACTCACCACATCCGTCCTCATCTGATCCATCCCGACAGTCTCTCTCTCCATCACAAACATGACTGTAGAGAACACACTCTGTCCCATCCCTACACAGTCTGGAGCCCATGCGACATTTCAGGATGTTTGTTCGAGGTGCAGGAGCTACACTTGGACAGTCAACTTCATCCGATCCATCATTGCAATGAGAGCGACCATCACAAACCAAAGCCTTTGAGACACAGCTCCGACGGTCTTTGCAGCGGAAATCATCTATAGAGGGAAAATATTTAGATGAAAAACTTGGAATTTTGGTTCAGTTAACTTAGTGATCTATTTCAAATTTACAGGAAAAATGCCATGTTAGTTTATACAGCCTCTTTGTTTCAATTGTAATCCAGCCTGGTATAACTTGCTCAACTTGTCCAAATTGGTTTAAGTAAAAAAAAAAAAAAACACTATAGAATCCTCAAAAATCTTCATGCTGTGTCCATTTAACTAACTACTTACTCTTATTAGGGCATCTTTTTACACAGTTCTCATCAGATCCATCAGGACAATCTTTCTTTCCATCACATAGCTGTGTTGGCTTGATACACAAAGAAGAACCTGGACACAGAACTGAAGGGCTGGTGCAGGATGGTTTGGTGGGTGTAAAAGGTTTGACTGATGAAGGGGATTCATTTGAGAGATTTACTGCAAGGATGCCAGGAGGAGTGTCTGTAGTATCTAGAAACATTACATGATATTATTGTCAAGTTATTACATCATCAGCAACAGAACACTATGCTCTACAAAAGACTTTACATTTACTTTTGTAAATGCAACCATTAAATTAAAAAAAAACT
>JANJYP010058441.1:0-13885 GCA_024605115.1 Rastrelliger brachysoma
TTTAAACAATATTACATACATTTGTTGTTTATTTGAGAATTGTATTTTCATTTAAACAATGACTCTGCTTCATCTACCAATATATATTATTAAGTACCTTTTTCCTCTTTAACCTCAGGGTCCTTGAAGTTATAACATGTAATCCATAACATTCCCTTTATTGCCACTGTCTGGTGCTTCATTGTTGAGCTCAATCCCCAGATTCCTAAGAAAGACTGTCACTGTTGTAAAAGGTCTAAGATACTCTCTATGATCCAGAAACTCACTGATATTTGCAGTCTTTTGCAGCTACATGCGGACCCCATGGACCTGTGTGGCTTCAAAGCTCTCCCAACACACCTAGCTTAATGCATCTTGGATCTTTCATGCTCAACAATAAAATCTAGTGCTCTCCTTCAGTTTGTGTAACCTGTGGCGTTTAGTTTAGTGTTTTGCTTGCTTCTTTTAGTTTCCCATATAATATACACATGTAACAGAATTCTGCATTGGCATTTATAGTCTATTCCAGCCACTCAAATGAACTGTTTTACTTGTCTTGGCCCTAAATCAGTGTGTTCATTTAGGATGTTTTCCAGTAGCCTGTTTAGTCTGTTCTGGTCTCCCTTATCTTACTGTCTATTCTATCACCTTCTTCTGTCTTCCTTTCTTTTTGTAATTCCTCTTCTCCCTATGTCCTGTCTGGCTTATCTATAATAATTGTATCAGTAGACAAGACAATAATGGTCAATTCAGCTCTACAACAAATAAATGAACATTAACATATATAAATGTGTCTCCATTAAAACTAATATCACATCAAATATCTATTATCATTATTACTACATGACAGAAAATACACAACACATAATACAATGTCTGTTCTGCGTTTTGTCTCCCCCAAATGGTTAGTTAGGCTAAGTTGGTGTTGCAAACCAAGGCTAGGCACAGCTAAGCCATCATTGCTAATGGTTTAGTTGGGCAGTACAGTGCAAAGTGCTTTAGACTTATGCTCTGCTCATATCATGTTCAGGTACCTTTGAACTCATAAAGACATTTACACGCTTTGTTTTCCTGGCTCAGTATGAGAGGATGTTTGTGCCTCTGCTTCGCTTTTACTGCCTATTTTTTCCTCACACTGTCTGTCGTGTGAGCTAGTGGCTGGAATGGTACCCCAATAACTGACAGAGACCTGTCACCCAGTAAGACATAAGTAATTTATGTATTCATGTCAAACCTCGGACTGTTCTTCCCTTCGTTCAGTTCACTGAAGATTGAAAATTACAACACTGCTGTTTCCTTTAATGAGACACCACTCAAGGTGGAGAATTATCTGGGGCTGAAGAAAATATTTTTCAGATCTATAGCTAATATGTTTAGGCCAAGTGACATCCTTAGATTCTGCTCAGGACTGGAATTCCTACAGAAAAGCACAAGACATACTTACATACTAGCATATACTTACAGGGAATGTGCCAGTGACCATACTGGGTCTGCCTTTGGGGTACGGATTTCCTGGTATCATACCACAGGAGGAGATCATGGCTACAGGAGCCTTGCAGCCAACCTTACACACCTGAGGAAACAAAAGTAATAATAATTTAGAAACTGAATGCATGTGTGCATGTTAGCTTTGAAAATATCATCATTATTAGGGATGTAAAAGATTTTACATTTACACATGCAGACTTGTTGACTACATCAATTGCTTGCACCAGTATATCTCACTTGCCAACAATAGTGTTTTCTGGGACATAAAGTCCACCACTGGGACACCAGAGGGTCTTCTGAGACCAAGTGGATTAGAGGACACACACCTCACACCACAAGGATTTGGAAAACTGAACTTACCTGCTCCAGTATCCTGCGAGCCCGCTTTTTCTCAGACAAGTGTATGCGAAATAGATCCTCGACAGGACGGTAATTTTGAGCATCTGATATGTTCCTGTATAAAAGCAGAGATCCCAAATGTATCTAGTTACAAATTAGTCAATAGAATGAGACCAATAGAAACATGCTGCAATATAATATGGCCTACAAGTAAAAAAAAAAAAACAAAAAAAAAAAAAAAAAAACAGCTCACAGGATTTAAATACATTGTAAAAATGCACTCACAAGGCTATCAGCTCCAATACAACCAGTCTGTCCTTTGAAAAGGTGAAGCAATTCAGGATATTTGCAACCTTGGTTGTAGGGATTGCAACCATTTTCTAGTAGCAAAAGAAGGAGAAACAATGTCAACTAACAATTTCAAGCATATACATACATATGTAACTGGGAGAAATAAAAATTCTAAACACATTAACACATTTTTATTTCCTGCTACTACTACAATTGTTGTTGCACTGATCATTCACAACAGAATACTTACATGCTGCAAAGCTTTCACAGCTTTAATCTGAGGGTCTGCCCATGAGAAGTATTTTAATATCTCCGTCACCTGCAGACATTCCAGACAATGTTACAGCTTAACATAACACTACAGCTGTGCTGTTTGGAAGTGTTATGGAAGTAGTACTGTCACTTTTGACTTTTATTGTTATTGATGCATTAAAAAAACAAGATATTCCCACACAATGCAAGTTTGGTCTGTAAAGTTGTAACCATGCCTTTGTTTGGCTCAAGTAATAAGTAATAATATTATCAGCTTCTGATGAGAGGAATTTGTGAATTTTAGAAATAAAGGACTTAATAAGTCTGTGGAAAATGAGAGTGTATCCAGTGAAAAATTGAATAGGTTCTTCTGCAAACGTCCAGAACTGTTTCTTGCAGAAGGTGGCTTTGATAAGCAATCATGATGTAACAGTGCATGTGTTTACATGTACACTAGTATCCCAGTTTTGCTCATATTTAGGTTTTAGTGTTTACATAGAACATGAGAAACCTGGTTGTGGTTATTCATATCAAGTTTACGTGACTGAAATGATACACAAGTTTCTGATCATCCTGTCTTAATGACTTATCACCTCAGCCACCATGTTCTGTACCAAACCTGGGGCAGGTGTTTACATGTGACATGTAATGTAGACAGCATATCATGTTTTTGCAGACAGGGTAACGGAATATCCCTAAACCCAATCATCACCAGGATACTAATGTGCATAAAAGCACAGTCAGTGTTGCTGACCACACAGTTGTTACCTGCTCGCTGGAAAAATATCCATGCACCTGCTCGATGGCTTTGATTCGCTGATCGGTCAGGACACACTGAAACAGAGGATGAAGAATTACCAAACCCTGAAGTGGAACTGATTTCCAGTGTAAATTGAGACGGATAGTTTATTAGACAACACATACCTTCCTTATCTCATCCAAGACAATGTCAAATGATTTTTTATCCATTCTGATGACCAACAAATACTTGACTATGAACACAGTTGCTTTATCACGCACTTGACAAATGCACTTTCTTCTTCTTTTTTACAACAGCTACAGTAAATTAAGATTAAAAGCTTTCAGATGACTTTAATTCATGAAGGTCCAACGTTAGTGAACTAAATTCATAATGCATCGAAAGCATCGTTTCAAGAAATCAATATTGGCAGTGATTTTTTTGTTCCGTGATAAACCTGCATGGTCTTTCCACGCGTTCTCTACAACACAACTTTTCCGACCGTGAACAATGACATCCAAACACGAGCAGCTATTATGTTTCTGCGGTGCAAAAAACCTGCCTGCACCAGATTTATGGCTGTAGCTAACAACAAGCTAGCCAGCTGCAGCTGCCTAAAACCTGAACATTTAACTCAAATATACACACAAATAGACGGAATAAATATTTGCACATCAGTTTACTCTAACTTAGTTTATAATCAATACGCGCGATAATTATTATAGAGTCAAGGAAACGCCAAAAAAGCAGAGAAATCTCAAAATGACGCGCTCGGAAATGTAGCAGTGATGCTAGCTCCCATTGACAGCTGGCACAAGGAACGTCAACACCAGAAAGGACCCCTCTGAGGCAACTTGTCAGAAAAAAAAAATGTAACAAAAAGATAGCTGCTTTTTGTGATATGATCAATATTTATAATCGATTCATAGTCAACGTTTGCATTCAATATACACACATACATATTTTTTTCATATTCCAATTTAGAGTTTCTCGACAGGCAGTCTCAGGTCATCAATTTTAGGCAGTGCTCAGGAAGTAAACATAAAATAAGTCTTCCTGCGGTGGAATTGGATAAGAGAATAAATTGGTGCCAAAATAGTGAACATGGATCGCTTTTCGTGGTCTAACGGACTTCTAGAAATAAACGAAACTTTAGTGATCCAACAACGAGGTGTCAAACTGTATGACGGTGATGAAAAGGTATGTTTGTGGTCTGACACAATGCGGTAGCTAAACTTGCAAAAAAAAATAAAATAAAAAAGTATATATACATATTTGAATGGTGCAGCAATGTATTATGTGGTGAAATGTAAAATTACTTGTATAATTGATAATTACATGTATTTTTTTCTGCCATTATAACGTTACCAGGCTAGGCTGGATGTTGGAGCTGCATTGTTGAGCACCCATCAGTTGATTTGGAGGGATGTAAAAAATCATGTAAGAGTGCATTTACCTAACATACTTTTTTTTTACACCTGACCTGCCCTAATTTTTTTTCCATGTGTCATGTGTTATTCTGTCATTTGTAGGAGTGCTGCATAGCCATGCCCCTGTCTCAGATCATCTTCTTTGAGGAGCAGGCTGCAGGAATAGGAAAGAGGTGAGAGTCTTGTATCATGGACAGGGTGTTTGTTTATACCAGCGATTATTTATTTTCAGAGTTAGGAAGAGCACTTTAAAATGTAATAATTTACTGATTATTAGTTGCTCTATTTAAAATGTGATAAGTAATGTAACTATTTTAAATTCTTAATAGAAATATTATATTTACTTTTTCAAACAAATGTTTTCAACAAAATATAAGGTATATGTTTTTTCACTGATACTGGCATGATTTATGAGAGATAATAGATTTTAAAGCAACATTTATTCTTATTTGAAAATGTATTCATTAGTTCATGTAGATTTTGGAATATGACATAAAAATATTTTATAAAAAAGTCAGTCTGGAATGGGTTTAATTGGTGCTGTGGTACCATTTAAGCTCATGTGTGCTCTAAATAAGCCCGCAGCATGATTTGTTTGCTAAATAAACAAAACATTGTTTTCAAAGAATTAAAAACAGCAATATATATTCTTGGTAACTCCTTACAACAAGGCAAACTCACTGGTTCTTTGTGGAGCTTTTCACCGCAACTCACTGTAACCTGCAAATTAATTTCCTGTTGCTGCAACAAACTATTATTCCAGACCAGTCTGTAATTTTCTGGATTTCTGGATTCGTTGTTTCATCTATGAAATGTTATTTTCTTTTTTGGTCAATCCACAATTTCCAAGGTCAAGAATGAGCTGTCACTCCTGTCACCTGTCTACAGCAATATCTTCATTGTACAAGAAGAAAGTGTTAGAAAGTGAAAGAATTGGCTATCTCTTTTATTTTGTAGTGCAAAAATAGTTATTCACCTGCACCCAGTGCCTGCCAACAAGGAGCCAGGTCCCTACCAACACAGCAAATATTCGTACATCAAGCTCTCCTTCAAAGAGCATGGGCAGATTGAGGTAATACCATACATGCAGCTGAAAGAGCTTGTTGCTTCAACTTTTTGTACTCACTGCTCACACTAAACTGAGATTTCTTTCCACAAAATCTTAGTTCAGTACTTTATTACCTGGAAATAACATGGTGTTATTTGCTTGCAGTTTTACAGGAGGCTGTCAGAGGAGATGACGCAGAAGAGATGGGAGAATACACCAGTTTCACAACCTATCCCCGCAGGAACTGGTCCTCAGGTTAGAAGATGAAGACACATTCCTCCACATAACATACTGTATATGCAGGAATGACACAACTATTGTTTTAAAGCATCTTCCACAGGGTGGCAGTGTTGTCACTATATTACTGGATCCAACAATTGAAAAATATATTTTTTCAGCTTTATAGGGCTTTTCACGGAGATGCTGTCAGTATGGATGATGTTGATTTGACATTAAATTAGGTGTAGTACCTAGCAGTTGAACTGTGCTTTACAGAGCTGAGTAAAACTAACCCTGAACACTACTTACTACAATGTGTAATACTATATTTTTTTAAATTAATACTTAATGAAATTCTTTAATGTCCTATACAGCCACAATTTATTCCCTCCTCACTATTT
Organism: Rastrelliger brachysoma; assembly: GCA_024605115.1. Lineage (NCBI taxonomy): Eukaryota > Metazoa > Chordata > Actinopteri > Scombriformes > Scombridae > Rastrelliger > Rastrelliger brachysoma. Next base: position 6,187 of record JANJYP010058441.1, read on the forward strand.
TTCTTGCTTTTCCTTTCAGGCTTTGTGCCAACTTTTAAATTCCTTGTATTTTTCACGAGGTGTGTTTTTCTTTCCTTTGTGGTCATGCAGGCAGGAAGGACACGTGCAGTGGGGATTGTCGGCATTGAAAGGAAGATAGAGGAGAAGAGAAAAGAAACAGACAAAAACATTTCTGAGGTAGTGTAAAGCAAAATACTTAAATTGTAATTGCCATTGAGTTATTTTGACAGAAATATGTTGTGAACACATTGAAAATCGAGAGTGATCTGAGATATTTATCAAGAAGGTTTGGTCTTTTTTTCTCTGTCATAAAACTCTTGTCACCATCGGAATTTATAATAACTGATGTGAATTCAAGCTGGCCACAGTCACCGTGACACTGATTAAGAAACTTTAGACTGAACTATGATGTGTTTATTCAACTGTGGTTGGACATACTGAATGCATGTCTTGAATATAAGTTAAATTGACATCAGCCAGAGGGGTGGGGGTGTTGTGGAATGACATTTAAATAGTATCTGTAACCGTGAGGTTTTGTGGGTTTTTTGAATTGTGAACATGTTTTAGCTCTATTAACCACATGGTCCCTTTTTCCAGGCCTTTGAGGACCTCAGTAAGCTGATGGTGAAGGTAAATAATAATGTTCTTGATGATTTCTATAAGAATGATTTTCTTTGTTGTTGATGTTTCCTTATAGCTGATCTATTTATGACTGTATGATTGATTACATATAACTGACTCATTTAAAGTCCATACATTGTTATGCTGTGGACTCTGTTGCTGTAAATGATTATTGACTCTAACTAAACAGGCCAAAGAGATGGTGGAGGTGTCAAGATCTATAGCTAACAAGATCAAAGACAAGCAAGGGGACATAACAGAGGATGAGGTAAGGAGGACAATGAGCAAAAGTTCAATTTAGGTGCAATAATTACCTTAATGATAAAAACCTTAAACATCAGTGGACCATTATACACACAACTTGTCTAACCTGAAACCTGATTCACATATGAAATATAACAGTTATGTTCAGTTGGCATGATGCTGCAGTACACCATGCATTCTTTACTCATAAATAGCTAAAGTTTGGTTTTCTTTTAGTTTTGCTGTTCATTAACAGTTTTATTATTCTGTTTAACAGACAATCCGCTTTAAGTCCTACCTTTTGAGCATGGGTATTGCTAACCCTGTCACCAGAGAAACACATGGGTCAGGTACGCATTACCATTTGCAACTGGCTAAACAACTGGGAGATATGCTGCAGGCACCTCTAGAGGTAAGCTTTTTGTCTGCATTAATGTGTGTTTGACAGCAAAATTATGTGTACTTTGACTGTTGTGTTGATCAAGACAAATGTTACATCTCTTCAGTTTATGATATATATACACTGATTTCGATCTACATAAATCACACTCCCTTTCTGCCACCCACTACTTTCTCAGGAGCGTGGGGGTATGATGGCTCTCACTGAGGTCTACTGTCTCGTCAACCGAGCTAGAGGGATGGAGGTAATGCTTGTATAAATGTTCACATAAAACGATAACAGAATATTTTAATAGTTCATACTTGTACAGGCATGTTCCAGCCTGTTCATTCCATCTGAAGTGATAGTATGTTACAACTTTGCTATCAATGCATTCACACTCCACACGAATGTCTTTAGTGGGTTGTCAGATATTGTTTTTTTTTTTTCTTTTTCTTTCTTAGCTTTTATCTCCAGAAGATTTGGTAAACGCATGCAGGATGTTTGAGTCATTGAAACTCCCACTGAGGTGAGTTTGAGTTGTGTTTGTCATTGCGTTGTTTAATTTATCTGTACACTCTTGCATACATTCATTTGTGTACGGACCAGGCTATGTGTTTATTAAAGGAATATAGGGCAGGGTTGGCGCCTGCTTCACAGAAGAATCGGTCAGGCTTTTCCTGCCTGGCTTCCTGTTGTTGGAAGTGCTGACGAGCCTTCTGCAGTTGTCATTTCCTGCCACTTCCCAGGATTTAAAAAAAAACAAAACACTAGCCTGTTTCCCTCGTTAGCCTGCCATGCTAATCCTTTTACCCCACTATTAGTTACTATCCTTTAACTAGCCCTTTAGCCTAATAAAGGAGTCAAATTCAGTTTAACAATAAACTGAAGCGCACACACTCTTTTCTTCATTTGTCTTGTCCTCTGTGTAGGCTGAGAGTGTTTGACAGCGGCGTGATGGTGGTCCAGCTGCAGTCTCACAGCGAAGAGGAAATGATAGCCTCTGCACTGGACAATGTAAGCTTTACCGTTGCAAACATTATACTGCCAATGACACAACAGGCCTTACACTGATCAAACAGAATGTTACACTACTTTTGATTTGTATCTTTGAAAATACCTAGAGATTAGACTTCATAGGATGTAGGTTTTTATCATAATTCCTATCTTACCTTTGTAGCTCTTGTTCTGATTAATCTTCTCTTCTGCAGGTGTCAGACAAAGGCTCTTTAACAGCAGAGGAGTTTGCAAAGCTCTTGGGTCTCTCTGTTCTTCTGTCTAAAGAGCGGTGAGTTATTTCATAGAAAGAACAGTAAAACACCCTGATACTGTAGATGAGAATTTACCAAGTAAGTACATTTATAATTTTGTAGTCTCTGATTTTGTGTTCTGCATTTGTCTTGGCTCCTCTCTCCTGACTATAGGTTGTTGCTGGCTGAGAAGATGGGCCACCTGTGTAGAGATGACTCTGTTGAGGGTTTGAGATTCTACCCAAACCTCTTTTGACCTGTTGTCATTACATGTTAAAACAATCTTCTGACTAGGGTTGCACAATATATTGCTAATGTATCGTCATCACAATATACATATCACAAAAGACTGCCTGTCCTGCAATAAATGGTGTGATAGATGCACCCCTACCGTGTATCGCCACAGACAACGATGCCAATGTGATGCTACATACTAAGCTACATAACTGGGTCAGACTTCAGTGTTTTTGACTAAATAAGTAGTAAGTGTATAAAGAAAGTTGTCAACATCAAGTACTTGAGTATTTATTTATTTATGGCAAGTCATATCGTCATCGCAACACTTGGAAAGATTATCATGTATCACGTTTTCCATATATCGTGCAGCCCTACTTCTGATCTTATGTACAAGCAGAATGCCTGCTATACTTTTTTTGTAATATATTTATCCATTATCATATCCAGTCTGGTTATGATTATTGGACTAGTGGTGGTGGACCTCTGCAAATCCACTGCAGATATTACAGGCTATTTTCTATGTAGCTCCAAAAACAAGACTGTCTTAAAATTGTTATATAGTAGATAATTTCTGGGAAACTGCTCAACAACCTGCATATACTGTACATAAAGCAAAGTGTTTCTAGATTTACTCTGCTTGGTAAAGTAATCATCATGTGTGCTGAGAAATAAATGGGTTTGGGAAACATGTACAGCATCTTTTTTCTGCACTGTTTTGTTTTCTAATTTCATTGATAACACCTTCATATGTTACACTGCTTATATCTTTTTAAGTATGTTTTTTGTTATGAAAAGGCACTGAGCCACAGGTAGATCACATGAATATCAAATCAAATACGATTTTATGTGGTAAATGAGTAAGGATTAGAACTTATACTTTCTTATCTTCTGAGGAGGGAGCTAAAATGCCCAGATGTTCACGTTTCAAAGGATTGAAGTACTCTTATTTGCTTCATCCATCACCTAAATCTGATATCCTCATCTTGTCTAACTTTCCCTTTTCTTCCAATCAAACTGTCTTTGAAGATATTACACTTGTCTAGGATACATACAAGACGAGACTAAGATAGAAATAAAATACCTGATTTGCTGCCAATCCGGTTCAAAGCTTATGAAATATGGATCACATTGCCAAATATCATTCTTAAAGCAATCAATCCCCTCACTGCAGAGGTTGCACTTCTGTTCTGTTCTGAAGCCAAACTGAAAGATAAGTGCCTTTATTAACTGGCAATTGGAAAAGATTATCATATGTACTTTTTTATACAGTATAGAAACTGCCACCTGGACTACACAGCTTTCTTTCTAAATTTTCTACTTGCTGGTGGGGGTTTTGCCCTTGGACTTTTTAAAATATCTGTCTATCCCCATAGGGCTTTTCAACCACAGAATAGCAAATTCTTTGTTCCCATTGTGAAGTGAGCTGAGCAGTGAGCGGTGTTTCATCTCTAGAGAAGCTTCCTGTTTTCCGCTGGTTCTCTCTGGAGAAAAAAAAATGAAGGTCTGCAGAACTGTACAGCTGATTAGATTACCTTGCCATGTGGTTCACTTAGTGATAGTAGATGAACTCAATTGGTTTAGGAAATCTTGAGTACTGAAATGAGGCGGATCAGATCATAATAATTAGGGATTCATGCATGACATTGAACTTTTGGTGAACATTTTTCCATATAATATGGGTCCTGTTTGTGCTTGCTGAGATGAATTGATTTATACAGTGGTTCATTTAATCCATATCCTGAATTTCTTGGTGTCATCTGTTCAAATAACAGTAATGTTTGCTTTCATCAGTGTACTGTAGAATAATGAATTGTTATTTATTTAATGTGGAGGGATGGTACTCTGTTAGTGTGGGATAAGTAGCTCTGCAGTTTACTGGTGTGAAAGCATAGGATAAAATTATTGACTTTAAAACCACGCCCTGTGTGTGCCAGCTAGGAAAAAAGGGAGGGCTGACAAAAAAAGTGTCTATTTAATTGTCATCTTTAAACAGCTGCATAAATTAATGTAAGTGCAACTTTTGCTTGAAGTGTTGAATTATAGGTCCATCTGCATCTCCCATATTTCACTTTTTTCAGGCACCTGTGCTGAAGTCATGTGATGAGTCAGGTGCTTGTTGCTTAATATGATAACAATCTGCAGAATGATTCAATATCTTCTATAATGCTATACGTCCAGTGCCAGGAGGGGATGAATAAGTCTAACTTGTGCTATAACTTTCTATAATTCTTTGTATAATTAAACTATATCTTGCTTGTGGACAGCCTTTGAAGGGATATCCACTAGTTTGGAGGTTATTATGAATGGAAACTTAGTTATATTTGAACCGTAATACAGTTATAGGCTATGGGTTACTTCCTCATCGTTTTACTGTATTTACGGGCAAATAAACCCTTCATACGTAATGAAGTTTACTTTTAAAACTTCTTTGTGATATAATATGTGTTTATGCATAGCCCATAAGACAACATAAACATAAAATATGCCGCCTGTCATCTTCATTGCATGTACATTACCACAATGTTTCTATACCGGATTTTTAAATAAAGGATATTTTTATTTTTTATAATTTACTTTTACACAGAAAATGACGGTACAGTATTTTTAATCGGCCTTTCCCCAAAAAGGATTATCAAAAGATTATCATCTTTTCTTTCAGGCTCTTTTTTGCGGTAAGAAATGTCCCGAGCTCCTGAAAGGACCATACTGTGAGAAAAACTGAAGAATTGCGTAGAAATACAGCTGATTGGCTCAGTGCAGCTGCAGTGCTGCCGACCGTGAGGTGCGCGCGTCTGTCTCACGCGCTCGCACGGAGCAGGACACCGGGGCGCGCCTCCGTGCAACTTCATTGGCTCTGTTACGCTCGTGATAGTCACTGAAATGTATGAGCAGTTTGTGGGTCAGCAGCATAATGCAATGATAGCAGCACATGGAGCGGCTGGTGTTACAGTCTACCGTGTTGGAACAGTGGAGAGGAAAAACGATAAGTTGAGATGTGAGTACAACAGCTTTATTTTATGTAGCCTACCTAGAAAAAGAGACCGAAGTTACTTTTTACTTTAGTTCAAAAGTGCATGTTTACAGTGATATTAATATGTTTCATATCCGCACACACTTAAGAAGTGGAGTTTATAATAATAACTGATTTCCAGTGGTGTGTCAAATGAGTAAGCACTAATACATTTGAGTTGACAAAAATAGGATATTAAGGCTACCTAACTATTTAGTTGGCAGTGTTCTCAGTATCAATCTCATATATAGGCTCCATGATTAATTTCACATGAGAATATGGAGAACTGTGTATTGATGTCATGCCNGTTTAGTTGGCAGTGTTCTCAGTATCAATCTCATATATAGGCTACATGATTAATTTCACATGAGAATATGGAGAACTGTGTATTGATGTCATGCCACTTTATTGGATTCATCCATTAAAAACTATCCAGTGTTTCTAATGTGTAATTCTCTTTGTTTCTGGGACAGAAAGTCAGTAACCTACAGCATTGTGTTATGAAGCTGAGGAATTAGGAAAACACAATAGAGAAAAACAATTAGTGAACATTAATGCAGGCAATCAAAAAGCAAAAAAAAATTGCTCTACATTAATGGACAAAGCCCCCCTTTTACTACACACTGTTCAATGACGGCAGCTCTACATACCCATTGTGAAGATGGAAGGAAAAGGAAGACGCCACTGTAAACCCAGAATACTNAAATTGCTCTACGTTAATGGACAAAGCCCCCCTTTTACTACACACTGTTCAATGACGGCAGCTCTACATACCCATTGTGAAGATGGAAGGAAAAGGAAGACGCCACTGTAAACCCAGAATACTCATGGTCACAGCTTCTTGTGCTGACTTTCCTGTTTTTCATGCCTTTGACAAGTACACTGCTTGGTCCATGCCTCCTTCTGTCTGATGGCAATATACAAAGCACTGCTCGTTGTTGTGCGCTGCCTTCTTTTGGATTATTGTTGTTTATTTTGTAACTGGCCACTGATTTGTATAGAAGCAGGGATGGTGGAAGGGGACGGTCATGTGGAGTAGGAGAAAACAGAGGCACAGACATCGGAATGCCACAAGCTGTCTCGCTGCTGTCTTTTCTGCTGGCACTCATGGGATACGGTAAGTGTCATCAAATTGCTCACCCTCAAAACATAGCCTAACTCTGCATTTAAAAAGGCTGGCAGGATCATTGATTTTAATGCAACTGACATAGCAAATACATATTCACTCAAGTGCAACATCCCACCTATATTCTACCTCAGACACCCTCCTTGAAGATGTGAGATTTGCACAACCAGATTTACACAATATATAGCGCCAAAGGTATTAACCTAGGATGCTCCATTTTTATTTTTTCACTTATACTGCTCTAATGGTTTAAATTACTTTGGGTATGAAATATGTAATTTATTATTACTGATGCACTGTCCATGTATTTTTTGTGGATCTAGAGTGTCTGTCTTGAAAACTGAGTTGTTTATTTAGTTGTGCTGAGAGCAAATTCCACCATTTGTGGCTGCAGGGTCATTAAAATTGAACTTGATGTCACTTTTTTTGCATCATGAATTATGGTATGTAATTATGCGGTCAAAAGTAACATAGCAAGTAAATCACATTTCTCTCAGAGTTATTTCTAAAATTTATGAAAAAATGGATAGATTGGACTGTCCTCCCACACTATCCAAAATCTTAACATATCATTTACCACACCTACACAGTTTAAGGATAGAATCAATTCTGGAAAGCTTCCTCTCTTTTAGTGTAAATGCCATATTTCAAATTTAATGAAATAGGGAAGGTGACTAACAATATATATACTGTTTGTCTGTCTTACGGAATCACTGCAGTCATAAAACCAGAAACCCTGCCAGTGAGAACTAAATGATCGCTTGCCAAGTCACACAAGTAGAAAATTGGAAAATCACATGTACCAAAGGCAGACATTTTGAAAGGAAAAAAAA
>JANJYP010058451.1:0-17500 GCA_024605115.1 Rastrelliger brachysoma
AAAAAACAAAAACTATAGCATCTATCTCTGTATCATTTCCATGCTTTCTTGCTCTTCTATTCTTCCAGCCTTCTCTCTGTGTCTTTTCCTCCCATTTCAACCCGCACCATTTCACTCTCTTGTTTGTTTGTTTGTTTGAGGAGGTGTGTTGCGGTGCCTTTAAGAGAGCAGTGTGCCTGCTACTCCAGGCCTAATGTCATTACTCTGTACAAACTTGGTGTGACAGAGGCAGGAGGCGCCCACAGATTGATGACATTTTATTGTTATTGCAGCGCCACTATTAACTGTTCACCACTCCTGCTTCTGCTGCTGAGGGCTCCTACCTAGACAGAGAGAGAGAGAGAGAGAGAGAGAGAAAACACAAAACAGCAAATTGAACACATCGCCAGTGTGATACAGAGAAAAGTGATTAATTTAAGTATAAAATTGCTATTTTGATGTTATATTTTCTGTTGTGCATTTTCATACTATCATGTTACAATCTTTTGCACGGATCTGGTGTGCATTACGCTACACGGAGAGAAATATTTCATTTTTGTAGACGGCTGCCTTTACAAATGTGTACTTGTTTTAAAAAGCACGGAGGTCAAAATTGCAGCTGAAGACGTGGTTTAAATGATACACTGTACGCTGTTAAAAGGCGGCGACATAATTAAGTCTAATGCACAGGCTATTGTGTGATTAACGGAGATAGATGAATCAGCTTAGCTGTGTAAGTTGGTTTGGAATATGAGTTACAAGAATAATGAAAGCAGCCAGTGAGTCATTCACTTTGAGTTACTGGTAGCAAAACATTTTCACATCAGTTTAGTTTCCCAGTACAACACACATCTGATTTCCTCGAAACATCTGCTGGCGCCGGAATTTTAGTTTAGTTCAAATGTATATTCACCCAGATATTTGCAGATATCTGTGAACCACTTGTCCATCCGTCTCCATGTCANAAAACATCTGCTGGCGCCGGAATTTTAGTTTAGTTCAAATGCAGATATCTGTGAACCACTTGTCCATCCGTCTCCATGTCATCCATCTATCCTCGGTCTCATTTAGTGGAGGGACCAAGGCCATCTAACCACTCTACACATTGACCCTCCTCATGTCATTACAGCAGGGTTAATTCCCACTTTAATTATCACTTTGTGAATCAGCAAAGGCAGATGAGATGAGAAAATGACGAGGCACAAAAAAAAAAAAAAGGCAAGAATGAGATAGTCAGATGAGAAAAGGTTCAGTGCATACTCAGTTTGTAGCTTCTATAAACCTTCATTTCTATTGACTGGTCTTCCTGTTCTTANGGTGCATACTCAGTTTGTAGCCTCTATAAACCTTCATTTCTATTGACTGGTCTTCCTGTTCTTACTAACTTCTACGGTAACCCCCCTTACAGCAGTTGGGGAAATAACAGACGGGACTTTTCTTGCAGCATTTATTAACTTAACACACTGTAGTCTGTACTGTACATTTACTGGCAGATGCATTTGTTTTTGGCCCAAAGGGGGTTTTCATTGGCCTCGTGACCCACCGCCAAGACCACCAAGAAACACTCGTAGTGCTCATAGTCAATTATTTTTTCATTAGATCTTCATGACCACCAAAGAAGATGAGCATGTACAGGATGCCACAATGAAATGCAGTTTGACTTGTTCTCAGTCGCTGTAATTTACTGCTGTCGCAACATTCTGTGTGAATCTGACGATAGAGGGTGATAGTTGCTAAAACTGCCTTATATATTAGTGTATCATTTTTGTATCATTTTTTTCCTTAATGTGGACCAAACCAAGCAAACTACAAGTGTGAAAACCTTCTAAAAACCATGATTGATTGATTTATTGATTGACCCAAGCTTCCAAAACCATGATTTAAGTGTTTACTCATTGACAGCAACCTCAGTAACCCAGAATACAACACAGCTTGAACAGATGAGAGACCTTTCTTGAACTTCCACTCTCAACTGTTTTCAATTAAGAAAATGCACAGTGGTGTTAGTGTTGCCTAGAACACATAGCAATGCAGATTGAATTCAAGTAAGTATGGTTAAAAAAAAAAAAAAAAAAAAGGAAGTTGTACCACTGCATGACAAATTAACTCCTGAAATGCACTCAACATGACAAATTGATTTTATCCAAAGGTATAAGAGTGTCTTAAGATGGATTTACTTTAAACACATCAACATTAGTGGAATTATAATCAGCCAAACAACGTTAAAGATGGTTACAAATACTCCGGTTACCTCCACAGTGCACCTGCCATGTTCCATCACTGTGCTTTCTGTCTCTGATTGGCTGACTGGCATTGTTGCCTTGGTATCTGGTTGCCACGGCCACCCGCAGCCTGGCACCGATCCACCGCCCTGATCAGGATTGGCACTCGTTGATGACATCATCATTGCCCATCAGTCAGGCCTGCTGTTACGATGAATGTTCCTGTGGATGCCAGTCTTTCAGCCAGGCAGTTGGGGGGAGGGTGCTGATGTAGTGGCAAATAAAAAGGTGAGCTAATTATGACCCTTCCCCCTTCCTCCCTCAATCAATCATCATCATATTGTGAAGCACCACCAATGCAAAAGTATCAGTTGCATTGTTAGAGAAATATTAATCCTTTAATACCTTCATTTTTTTGTCAACATCAATCTGTCACTTTGGTTGCTAGGTTGAAAATTTGTACAAATCTTCCTGGTCCTTGGAGAATCAACGTGTCTGAATTTGGCTATCTCATGATTTTCCCTCTGGTGCCACCATAAGGTTGACATTTGTGCTTCAGAATGAAACGTTGTGTGGACTCCAATGACCCGAGGCTCTATTAATTTTGATTATCTTCTGACTTTTACTGTATTTCAACCAAAAGCTTTACTTGATCATCCTGTAAAATTGGTGTGCAAATTGATGGTTACCCAGAAGATAAATCATAATAACTTTAAACTACTTGTCTTCAAAAGCATTTCGGATAATAACCAAATTCCTGCAAAACTCATGACATACCCTTTAGCCTCAGCTGCACTTTTTTTTAATTTCATACTGCTAAGCAAAGGGTAGTATGCTAAAATACTGAAATAAGATGATGAACATGGACAACATCATATCTATTAGTTGGCCTGTTGTCATCATGACCATGTTGGTATGCTGGCATTAGCATTTTGTATTGAACCAAAATGAATTTTCCAGATAAATACAACATGGTGAATTCTGCTTTTGCTATTTGCAGTAGTGTATCAAATATAACAGTTGTTTGCATTTGTAATTTGATTATAAAATAAGTTCCTCCCCTTCCAAAAAATATTACCTTTCATCTCACACATCTTGCATTTTGATTTTATTTTGCTTCATTAGGAGATTTCAAGGATTTCAGAGAGGCCAAACATGTATCCACTGCTCATGAATATTAACAGTGATAGTATCTTCTCTTATCAATCAGTAAATCTTAAGACGTGGAGCAGCAGAAGGGACACTTTAACCCTGTAGGTTAGTGCATCCCTTTGCCTGTGAGAAGATGCTGATTGGACTCGGTATGTTTCTCTGCCTATTACTTGCAGTAAGGACTGATATTAAAAGCGCTTCTGGCTAACTATACCAAGGCTGATTTCTTCTATCCAAACTTAATTTGCTCTGCTTAGCAGTACTCTGCATCTCTGTCTGACATGCACAATCTGATCTTCTGTCATGCCCGTGACCTGCATTACATCTCTGTATCTCTGAAGATGCTTTGTCTTCACGTATTTATTTGTGGCATTATTGTCACTACGTTGCTGTATTGTTATTACTTAATATTTGCTGTATTTTCTCCAAATACTCTATATCTGTCCTGTTCTTATCTACAGTATATTCTTCTCTGTGCTGCTGCAACAACCCAATTTCCTCACAGGGATCATTAAAGTCTGATCTTATCTAATCAAATTTTTGTTTATTTGCTGTGGAAAATGTGAAAGTTTTGTAGAAGCTCAGAGCTGTGCAATGTGACGCTGAGAGAAATTAGCAGCAAGTTTCCATTCATTCTGCCTCCTCTAGATAATACTGTCCTGTCCACTTGTTTCTGTCAATTGAGATTTGGTATGTGAATAACTGTCAGGTGGGTAATTCTACGTGGAGCTTGTATAAATGATGCTGAAAAGTTACAGAGTTTGTGATTGCGGTCTATGAGTGGGATTTAGAGGGAGAGAGACAGACGGACAGAGAGAGAGAAAGCCAGAGACAAAGTGAGGCATAGGCTAGGGACAGACCTGATGGGATTTTAGAAATCTATGAGGCTGATGATGAATGTTTGAAATAGGTTTGTCTGCCCATTGAAAAGCCATTTGTTTTCATTAGCTCCCAATGCTTGTGTAAGTCTGCGGTGGGGGGAAGAAGGTGGGTGGTAGAAGCTTATGCTGGGGATAGTCATTATGGGATGGGAGCTTGCTAGCAAAAAGGAATTTAGCCAGAAGCTGCGATGGTCTTCCAACCTGCAGCCTGATGGAGGCTCCAGTCAAGGATGGAGTGACGAGGACTTGGGAGAACGCTGGCTGTTACAAGCTCCATGTTGCTTCTACAAATCAGACTGTCTTCACTGGAAAAACGACAGCATCGCTTGTTTGTTGAAACGCCTGCAACAGCACATGTTTACACTTTTTTGACAAGTGATCTCTTGTTGCCATTGACACGTCATTACCCTTCTTTTACTCTACTACAGTTTGCTTTAGATCAGAGAATCAGACAAAGGCATGAAGTACAGTCCTCTTATAATGTGCTGTGTGGAGTTGCAGGGGACATCTCTTTTATTTTACTTCATATTTGATTTGGACAAATACAAAGAATAGGTGTTGGACCACTATGTTCCACCAGAACTGCTTCAGTGCACCTTAGTTTTGATTGCACATTCTCTAAACTTTCATTAAAGGATAAAGGTGGTCATTCATAACAGTTTTGTATTGATTGCAGTGACCCTCCACTCTAAGTGAACCCAAACCATGTCAGCAAAGTGCCCCTAGAGCCACCACATCCCCTCACTGTAAGGGTCAAACATTCAGACCATGTGCCGGTTTCTACTTTAATTTATGGCCTGTCTCTGTGTGCATTATTGCTTGCATAACAATGTGTAATATCAAACTGCATAGAGACTGTATGAAAATTAGCCTTCTGGCTAAATCTAACACATATATTAAAAAACATACAGTGTTATTTTTCTGTGACAAGTGAGAAATAGAAGTTAGCTCTGCATAATTTAGGGTGTAGTTAATTTTTTGTATTTTTAACCATGTTAAAGGGAAGGCTCCATGGTTTACAGTGTTGGTTTGTTGAACTGACACTTTGGTCCTGACTGAAATAGATGTAACTTTAACTACTGGATGCATTGTCATAAAATTTCATACATATATTTAGGATTTCCAGAGGATATAGCCTAAGGACTTTGGTGATGCTTTGACTTTTCTCCCATTAACATACTGTATTTCAAAACATACAAAAATACTTAAACTCAGATTTAAGGTTAAGCTCAGACACTGTGAAGCTCAACTGAAGAAAAAGAGGAAAAATCCTAACCCTCACTGTAACTCTTATGAGTGGAGGGGCACTTTAATCAAGTAGTTTTTTGTACCTAAACTCACCAAACTTCAACCACAGTGATGTTACATTATAAAAAAACATTATGTGTGTTTTGGAAGGCACTTACATCAGCATTGTCCTTGCACCACATAACTCTCCTATGAGGCAATGGAAAACAACCAATTTCCCTGCTATAAACATATATACATTTGTCATTGTAATTGTTACTTCTGTCTATACTGGCCACAGGGGGAGATCCCTTCTTAAAAGCAATTTCAATGTAACTGATGGGGGACGAGATCATCCACAGTCCTCATTCTATGAAAAAATTAATTCTTAAGTTCAGCTGAAGATAACATTAGCCTTCAACAAATCAAGAGCGGTATCAACCACAGTTATCCTTCTGCTGCTGCTGCTGCTGCTCAGCAATGAAGCAGCGTATGTGGAAGCACAAAGAGGGGATTTCAAACTTAACAGGCACTTCATTTGTCTAACTCAGACTGCTGAAGCCTCATTTTAGCTTCGGGACGGTGGATTTCGTCTCCCATCATTTACATTAAAATTACTTTAAGAAGGGATTGTGTTGCAGTCGGTATGGACAGGAGGAATGATTACAGCAACCAATCACTCTTTCAGTGTACATATGGGTATTATTGTTTTAAGACAGAGTGGACAGAAAAGAACAGAAGAACCTTAAAAGTATGAGAGTGCATCTCAAATGCAGGCATAGTAAAGAGAGGGTGCTTGTGTATAATAAGATTACATTTAAACTCGCCCATTACTTATAGATTTTACACCATGTATGGTCTCTGGATGCCCGTATCAGGCAGTACAGTATATGTATTCTTAAGTGAATGAATGAGTGAACATCTTAACATTCTGATGCATGTAGTGTAGATGGTAATGTACAGGTGGTGCCTTAGAATTAAAAAAAAAAAAAACTGTCCATGATGATGCATATCCACCTCTCAACACATCTACACATTTATCTATCAAATCTCCTCCCCATCTGCCGCAGCATCTCTTATAATACAGCAAGATCTATAAGTAGGGAATATGAACTGCTCTGGATTGGCCTTTCCCAGTCTGAAAGGGTTTGTTCATGTGGAGCTGAGAGCGGCCGGAATCAATAAGAGAGAAAAATAGGAAAATGACATGGCTCTCTCCAGATGAAAGATCTAATCTCCAATATCCATTTACAGCTCAGGGCCTTGCACTAAAGCAGCAACACTGCATCCCAGTTACAGTAAAAACACAGATCTCATGGGTAGATCACCGGACGCATCAGTCTTCACACTATTTCCTCAACACTCTTAGTAATGTCGGTGATCCTGATGCCGTGTGCTTAAAAGCTATTTTTCTACTTTTGCTGTTGTGGCTTTTATATTTATAATTTTTTTTTCTCAGCTCTCTCTTCATTTCTCCGTTCATAATGAGGGGATGGAGGTTGACTCGCGAGCACGGATTTGCATTTGACATAAAGTCGCGTCCTGTTTCTGATGTCGCTCTCACTTAGACGTGATGACAATTTAATACCCTCAATATAGTAGTCATACTTAAAGTATTTCATTTTCATTTGCTTCCCATTACATTTGTGCGGCTCCTCTTTCTTCCAGCTGAATATTAAAGTTGAATATTGGTGCGACGCAGGCTCGCCGAGTCGCATTAACAAACACTGACATGCATGTATTAAAACCATACAACATTCTAGGCCAAGTCTTTTTCTTACAGTTTGCTCTCTCTCTCTCTCTCTCTCTCTCTCTCTCTCTCTCTCTCTCTCTCTCTCTCTCAGTTCTCTCCTTCCTCTCTTCTCTTCCTTCTTCATCCTTCCTTCTGAAGGAGAGGCGCCTTTGTAGTTTCTGTCTGCTCTTATCGGTCCTGGCATGAAGCACTTGCCTCTGCCACTGTCCTCATGTTCTCTGCAAGCTCCCACTTTTGTGTTGCCTAATGAACTCTGACCAAAATTAGACATACTCTTCAACTTTTAAACTGAAGGAGCCCCTTCAATGGTTCCTTTGTGAAGTGCTGCCACCACTGTGAAGGGAGGGTGTGTGTGTCTCTCTCTCTCTCTTTCTGTGTGTGTGTGTGTGTGTGTGTGTGTGTGTGTGTGTCAAAAAGTAGTGGAATGCTGGACTGTTTTATGGTAGACATGAGGAATTTAGGCTTGAGCTTCATTCAGCCCTCAGGCAACGGCATGGACTATGTTGTGATCTGCCTCTGTCTTCTCTATCCACACATACATGCTGTACACACACAGAGGCTGTGCACATCCATCAATCCACACACACGCATACAACCCACTCCTCCATTTAAATTGTTTTGAGGAATTAAGAAAAACCAGCCTTATTTTTATTTATTTTTTTATATTTTTTAGCTTGACGTTGATGTAATTTTCAAAGTTTCATGGGCCCAGATATTTTTTTTAAACAGCACTATCGAAGAAACTTGAGGGATGGCAGTGTTGGTAAGTCACTGCACAACTACTGATGGATTACTGTGAAGTTGTGTACAGACATTCATGGTCCCAGAAGATAAATACTACTGGAAGAGGTCACAATTTGGTTCCCATATTCAGAGATGAACTGTCAATCCTTTAGTCCAAAAAATTGGACTAAAGGATCAGTTTAATTTTTGACCTGGTTGTGAATCACATTGGTATAAATTCAGTAATTAACAATAAATAACCTATATGGGGCGCCGTGATAGTCGAGTGGTAACTGTGCATGATCCTTGATTCTATTCCAGCAAGGGACCTTTTACTGCAGGTCATTCCCTTCTCTCTTTCCCAGTTTTCTGCCTGTCTCTATGCCATGTACTTTCAAAATAAAGGCAGGAAACTCCCAAAAAATAAAGAAGTAAATAACTTACAGAATGGTAAATTAAAGTTTTATATCGTAACATAAAGCAACCTTTTATATTGTCAATGAGACTTAAAAAAATGTTTAATCAAAGGGGAAATAGTTCAAATTATCTTAATATTAACCTATCTTAATGTTTAGGTATCACATCCCACCAGAAATTATATTATATTGTTTTTTGCTTTTTTGCACAGTGGATGGCATGAAGGCTGACAGGAAAACAGGTAGAGAAAGAGGGGAATGACCTGCAGCAAACACCTCTTGGGACACTGCCATTATGTGGCATAGGCAATAACCACTAAGATCCTGAGGCGCTCCATCAAAACATATTTTAATGCCAAAACTATCTTAAAATATTAAAGCTTCCTCTGAGAATAAAAGGAATGGTAGCAATTTTTTTTAGCAGGCAGAAACTTGACAGTCATGTGTTGTGGATGCAGGCCAATAGAAAAGATCAGGCCAAAAAAATAATAATAATTAGAGCCACTATTATGAAACTAATACATTTTCCACTGTGGACCACTGAGTTGTTACATATTCTGATGTGATGCTGGGTTGGTCTGTAGTTACAGAGCCACATCAGTACATACACATACTATATAGCATGTACAACATAACATTCATCATAATCTGGTGTTTTATCCATTTCCATATAAAAAAATAAAGACACTTTATCATTTTAAACTGACGGGAAATGATTTGATACACCAGACATCAATCAAACTGTGCTAATTAAACCTGAAAGAAAAACAAACTCTCTTTATTACAATAAGTGTAGTTAATATAACCCAGTCTGTTCTAGTGTGAACATTGTACATACTCATAACCATGCTCAGAATAAGTATGCAGTATGAACACGGGACACACTGTGAGTCTTGTGTATCTTAACCTTCAAATGAAACAAAAAACATGAAATTGTCAAAATTAGAGTTACTAGCTTTCAACCTGACATTGAAAAAAAAACCCTCCTGTATTGATTCACTCACTCACCTTTAATATTATGCTTTGTTTTTCATGGTCTAATTAATTTCTATTCTTTTTGCTCCATGCATGATTCTCATCCTCTCTTTTTTTCTCTCTCTGTCTTTTTTTTTCCTTCTCCCCTCCCCAGCAGTCAAGCCTCACCCCTCCATGTGTGGAGGATGGAAAAGAATAGGGGAGGAGAAGGAGGAGGTGGAGAGGCGGAGGGAGAGAGCGAGGATTATAAATCAAGGTAAACGGTGGCTGTTTAACCCCTGCTATGATGTCATTTCCAACAGAGCAGCGACATGCTGGCTTCCTCTCCTCTCCCCTTTTCAAAGCCCTACTGTACATTACACTTGCTACTATGCATGTTACCTTTCTGTAGCATACACACACACACACACACCCGCAGCTCCCTTCCTACCATTCCCTATACACTTGACATGTGGTTGTTAAGGCAGGCTGGGGGCATACTAGGGATAAGAGAGGGGAGGGAGAGTGTGCACACAACTTACAGCTGCACTGCACAGTAGTCCCCACCACACACACACACACACACACACACACACACACACACACACACACACACACACACACACACACACACACACACACAGTAATGTCTCCCCTGGCACACTTCAGACTACTCTCATTAGATATTTATGTTTGTGGATCTAAGCCCCTCATGTACCAGGACTTGTCAGTTAGGAAGTGTGTGTGTGTGTGTGTGTGTGTGTGTGTGTGTGTGTGTGTGTGTGTGTGTGTGTGTGTGTGTGTGTGTGTGTGTGTGTGTGTATTGTAAGTGCATATGCATGTGAATGTGTCTGGTCCTTGGCGTTTGTGGCATTATCTTACTGTACAGTATGTATATGTTGAAGGCTGATGTATGTCGATGTTAGGAAAAAAATATATAACACAGAGCTCAGCCCTGTGTGTTTTCCTTTTTTTTTTAAAGTGTTCACTGCTCTGGGGTTTCTGCACTACACTACCCAGAAATCACCTGTCAGTCAAAAAGGTGTGTTCACCATTATGATGTGAAAACTAAGCGAAAAAAATAACTCATAAGTTGTATAGAATCCACCCACACTTACATAATCTTCCTGAGTATGACCTGAACCCTGACCTGTCAATCATCATATGAGAGTATGGAGCAATGATTGATGCAAGCAGGAAAGGGGAGAGGTGTGAATGTCACCATTGATTGATGTCTGCCATCCCTTTGACCTTTTTTTCCTAGTAGAGGCGTAGGCCCAATGAGGTATCCACCAATGCACTTCCTAAGTAAGAAAAGGGAAGGCAGGAAGGGTGGAGCTGAGAGCAGACAAGGGAATGAGGAAAGCCTTTGAGATTTAATTAGTGTGTTGGTGTGTTTGATGTGAATTCTATAAGCGCCAACTGCCGGCCAAACAGCTGACTAGTCATTTAAGTCCAGTGGGCTACTTTATTATAGAAATGTTTTATTCTAATACAATAGTTTTGATGAACAAGTTGCAGTTCACTCTATAAACTCTTCAAGATAATACAACTTCTGTATGATGATAGAGAGCAGTGCCTACTTGTATGTATAAGTATGTATCAGTCACCCATAGGCTACTTCAGGAAACACTAGAAGATTGTGCAGTGTTAAAAAGTCCACTGCTTTTTCCATATATGCCATACTGTATATACATTTATGGCTTTAATGAATGAACAAATTAATGAATTATCTTTATATATATTGCGCTTTTTAAAGCTGAATCATCTCTAAGACACATGACAAACATGCCAAAACAGTGTTGTTGACATAACAGGTCTGTGTCATATGTTACAATTCCAAGAACATTCATATGTTGTTGTTTTTTTGCCACTGACTAATTATGCAAACTAATGTCAGATGCCTCCTATCACGTTTTAAAAATTAAAAACGGATTTAATGGACCTTCTCGCAGTAATATATAATGAAGTATAATGAGCAGAAGTTGGGTTGATTCAGTGGATTCACATGATATGAGTCAAGTGATTCACATATTTTGTTATTTTAGGGCTAAGGCATAAGTTTGTTTTATAAAGAATTTAATTTAATCCTATATAATGGCTGGATAAGAGGTGGGATTTAAAATATGTTTTTTCTTAAAAAAATAATGAGTAACACAATATATTAATCATCATTTAGCATGTCTTAATGACATTACAGTGAAGTTGTCAATAGGCTAAATAAATAAATAATAAATACAGTTTTGATCAGTCAGGATTAGGTGTGGATTTAAATATTTACAGACTATGTGAGCTAAAACACACAATAACCCTAATGCCCCTTTACAGTAATTTACTACATGTATGCATATAATAAATATGCAATAATTAAGATCAGTGCATATGATAGAATAGTGGCATTACAATGTGCCAGAGGCCACCAGATTTGGGTTTTTACAGCCAAAACTTTTCTCCTGGGGGGAGGGGGGGCGTATGTGCTTGGACCCCCCTAGCTGGCTACTTTTACCCACTGGCTGGCTGCTCCGTATCCTTGTGGAAAGCCCTGTGTGTATGTGTATTAGTGGAAGACTGATGTGTGCTTGAAATGGTATGTGCTTTGCCCTCAGGTCAGTGACATTTAAAACACTGGAGAGTGAAATAAAGGGATGCATGGTGTGCATGTGGATGTGTGTGTATTCCCATAGACCCACAGTATTCAGGCCGGAGGGCCACCCTGCTACTACTCTGTAACAGAATGATAAGGCTGTGTATGGTAATTAGTATTAGGTTCCTATAACCTTAATGGACAAATAAAGAACAAATTAACATTACTGCATGTGTGTAATCTGATCACACCTACTGTACTGTTCCAGGCTTTACATTTACGACTGCTGCTGACTTATTGTATGTATATTGTAAGACAAATTTTTGAGGAATTGGTAACTGTATTATTTGTACAGTATTATTGCACTAATTTGAAATGTAACTAATTACATTTGACTACTTTTTGATTACTTCTCTAAACTCTCTCATGTTCATAAACATAAAACCATATCCATATAAAAGACCATCCACACTGAGAATGATAACTTTAAATGTAGTGTAAATGTTGTCATTCAAGTGGATGGAGGACTCCACACCACATACTTAAGGACAAAGAGAATAACAACATCACTGCATCACTTTCAGAACAACTTGATGAATGATAAAACGTATCAGGACAATTTTTTTTCTCATTTTTACCGAGGAAAATGAGAAAAAAGATCTAGCCTATTTAATCTGTGCCAATGGGAAACTATGCAGAGCTTTCATGTGTGCTCACCATGCTATAATAACATTAATGCTGTGTACTGCTAACCTACAGATTTTTGGGGCAGATTGAAGGAGTGAAGATCGGGCTTCTTTCACACTTTGAACCACACCACGGTTCATTTGGAACCACTTCAACACCACCTCTTCAGCTAGGTNCTTGAACCACACCATGGTTCATTTGGAACCACTTCAACACCACCTCTTCAGCTAGGTCTCGGTTTGCTTGTTTGGTCCGCACTACAGTTCAAGGGCTTGTATTCACACCAGCCCAAAAGGTCCAAACCAAGGCAGGAAATGAACTTGAGTTTGTTGCAACAATTAAACAAGGCAGGTGTGAATACCTATAAAACTCCTCCATACCTCCCTTTCCCCTTCCAAGTTGAATCTTACTGAATCATCCCTGCTGGTTCCCTTACAGTCAAATTGGCAGCAATGCTAACAAGAGCCAGAATTGGTTCACATCATATTATACCTAGTAGTGCCTATACTGTTAACAACATCAGATACAGAATTTGTAGATGTTTTGGTTCAAGATGAGATCAAACTTTTCTTTGGTTGTTTGTTATTGAGTCATGACAAAGGCCAAAATGTGACCTGGAACAGATTTGTTTTTAGCTGATTGTCATGTCCAAATGATACAATTTACTCTACAAGGACCCTCCCTGTGAATGTGAGTGGATAGTTAGTCTTCCTTCTGATGAGCAGTTTGATACCCTGTGTGGTAGCCTCTGTTATGATGTGCGAGTGGGTGATGGGTGACTGTGACATGTAGTGTAAAAGTGCTTTGGGTGGTCAAAAAGACTAGGAAAGTGCTGTATAAGAACATGCAACTTACCAGTATATTTAGGTAGGTAGCTACTTTATTGTCACTCCAACTTAAAAATACAACAACATTTTGTATAAGGTATATGAAAGCCACTATAGTAATAGATTTTAGTTTGCGATAATAAACTCACACCACCCCCTCCCCCCGTTTATTACATCGGTGCCTTTATTATGTGAACTCTCATGGTGGACAATAAATGTAATGACCTCCATTTTAAACACAGAAGCCAAACCAAATCGGACTTTAGAGACATTTTTCTTTGGTATTCTCTCTCTCCGTGTATGATTACTCTAACAGAAAATGCTTGCATGGTAACAAAATGTGAACCTTTCTCTTTCCCTTTTAATTTACTGTAGGTCGAGCTCACGGTCTATTAGTCTTCAGTGTGTTAGCGAGCCTATAAAACAGTGTGTCAGTACTCAAATCACATTGCTCCTCACAGTGCGGATCAAACGTTCTGCATAACCAAATTTAATTACTCTGTGTTTTATACTTGTCCTTCGTTTAGAGTGCATGAAGGTTTCTTGGGAAGGGGTTAAGATATCTGTGTTTTGACTTTATATTTTATATTTTCTGTCATGTTGTCCTAATATACAACCAAGAAAACAAATGATACTACTACGCTTGGATCATCCTGTACCTGTAATCTAAAAGTTATTTCACAGCCTCATGCTTAATGCATAAGATGAGTTAAAAATCTCTAGCTGGAATACAGGAGGACTGAACAAATTGGGGGAAGCTTAAACAGGTATTGAGTTGGATTAAGCAAATGGAATCCAATATAATTTCCTACAAGAAACAGTCCTAGTACAAAATGACATTAACAAGGTTGAGAAACGGTGGCCAGAGGGAAGTTTATTCTGCTTTCTTTACTTCTTATGCCAGGTGGGGTCATCATATTAAATCATGAAATCGATTTGCCTTTTAGTTGTAAACAAATACATAGATCCATCATGAAGGTACGTTATACTTAATGGTACTATAGTATCTACCCTGATCAACTTAAGAAGTATATATGCTCCTAATGGTGATGAATGCTCCTTTTACCCAAATCTCTTTCTCTGCTCATCATCTTACACCGGTCAATACATAATTGGTTGTGATATCAATTGACCTGATATATTATCTTTCTACTGGCATCTACACTTACACCAACAAACTCCTAAAAAAAATTCATGTTAGATTTAAATTTAACTGATATTTGCATGTGTCTTAATAAAAAAAAAGACATTTCATGCTTCTCAAATATGTACAAAATGTACTAATTGCTTTTTAATCTTTAATGGTTTACTATCATAAAACTGAACAATGCTGGTATGAGAGTACATTGTTGTTGGCGGGCTATGCTCCAGCATCATTAACAAGACAAGTATCTAATACCATCTCCCCCACCACCAAGATGGCTCTAGTACCCTGATTGAAATTTTCTTAATGAAAAAAAATCAATGAATACAACATCTTTTAATCTATTTAGTACATTATACGCCCAACTCAAGACTCTTGAACAAAATGTTAGGGAGTTAAAATAACAACCTTATTACAATAATATCCCAGAAAACAGGATATTCCACTATTGAAATCCCAATACAACAAGATAACTACCAATAAAACAGTCTCCGAGTTGTTGTAGTTAAAGCAATTGTTTTATGAGCAAGGAGATAAAGATGAAAAGCAGTAAGCGTGGAGAATTCAAAAAGATACAAACGAATATAGCTATTAAGTGATGGGAAAATCTTGTTGATCCAGTTGAAATAAACACTGTTTTTATAAAGTGAAGATAGCTTAGAAAAACAAAGAGGGGATTTTGGACCGAATTCAATTCCCAACTGAATCTGAGAAGACATCAGCAAGACATCGCTATAGAGAGCTGGGACCCAAAGTACTAAAATGTAAACTGTTACAGTATAAATGGCTGCTTAGGATTTACATTACATCTGTCATATCATACCATTTTAATCCCAATATTCCTGACACTTTAAATATAATAAAAAAGTCAGTACTCTCTTTCATTCCATGTGAGAATGTCAAAAACTGAAGCTTAAATATATTTATGACACATATACGGTGAATATTTTCCACTCAATGTAAGGAAAATATGAACTTAATTAATTTCGGTCTGTTACAAGTCAAACGTGTAATTGCTTTAAAATGGAAGAATGTTCACAGAAGGTATTTTAGAGAATGAAATAAAGAGATGTTTTGAACTCTCGCATTAGAAATAGGAACTTATACAGAACGCGGTATAATGGAGGATTAGATGTGGACNATTCACAGAAGGTATTTTAGAGAATGAAATAAAGAGATGTTTTGAACTCTTGCATTAGAAATAGAAACTTATACAGAACGCGGTATAATGGAGGATTAGATGTGGACACCTTTCTTACATTTTAGGAGTGAGCTGACTGTGCAGATGCCTTTGATTAGATAAGGATTGGTTCTTTTACCTTCTTCCCAAAATAACTTGTATTTTGTATCAAAGCTTAAATAAAGATGCTTATAGATGGAACAATAGCGCATCATATTTTGTGAGTAAAATCTTCATCTTCAAGTCTACTGTACAGCTGCTGATATTTAAAGTGCTTTGTAGGTTATTTAATGTACTATAATGTTAACATAATTCAATATTTTTCATATCTAAACATAATAAATCTATAGCTATTTGGAGCCCTTTAGTTGGTGGCATTCAGCAGATGTCTACCTTATCAAACAGTAAAGTCTGAAACATGGTTTGCTGCACTTTGAACCACTAAACCTGCCATTCTGATTTTTTCTTTCTTGACCTCTTGCCACCCTTTACTTTTTGGTAGCTGGTTTTGATTTTGTGTCCTTGATTTGTCCCATTCTTTAACTACATTTTTTCTTTGTTTCCCATGAACATATTTAATCTTTTAAGCCTCATCAGTTAGACATACAAAATCACAATATTATATGTAATTTATAGAGCAATTGTATTTTCCGACACATATTTGTGCTACCGCATTTGTAAATCTGCGACACACTGTTTGACTAACATCAGAATGCTAGCCTGCTCACACTAACAATGCCATGCTAGTATTTAGCAGTTATAATGCTTATCATGTTAACTGTCTATGTTTAGCATAAATCAAAGTGTAAGCCATTTGATTTGATGGTCAGCCATTAGATCAACCTTTTTAATATTTAACAGGTGAGTCTTGCTTTTTAAAAAATATCAGCTCTCAAGGTTTTGGTGACATCAGTTAAGATGCAGATGTGATTTTAAGAGTGTTTCCATTAGTTTCACTAAATGATCTATTATGCTGTTTTTAAGTGGTTGTGCACTGGTGTTTAAATATTTTCAATTACTACCTGAATGTTTTTCATTCATATGATTATTCTCTTAGTTTGAATAGCTGCATTTAGAAAGGTCTTTGGATCAACTCTGTTCCTTTCACAGTATGAACATCTTATAAAGTCACTTACTGGCATGAGTGCTTTTAAAATAAGATATTCCTTCAAATGAATAAGTCCAAAATTGCATTGTGACATCACTTAGTACAGTATTCAAATACTTCTAATTCTAATTTCCTCATTATCTAACTACTTTTTAAACTGTAATTTAAATAGTGACACTTGTTTACACATTTCTGAAATGAGAAGAGTGGCAGTGTGATGATAAACTGCTGCTCTGGTAATATTTTCTATTGGATTTAAGACATGGTTTTAAGACTACATATAATAGTACATGCAGGCATGCTGCCAGGGTCCAAAAATTAACACCTCGACCAGCACCGGATGCTGGTAAAATTTGTCTTTGGTGGATAAATCAATAAAGGTCACCCGACAGACCGGCCTGGTAAGTCAGACAGTAACATTAAATTGTGAAGTTATGCAAAAATTATGGATAAGGCGACATATTTTTACAAAAATATACCGTATGTTAGTTTTCCTGGGCTATACTGTTGGACTTGGCAGGAAATTTTCTTGAGTTTACCGATGCTTGGTAGGTAAATCATGAGAGCAAGAGCAAGAATGTGTATGTGTTAAGTGGCTCAGCACTCAGATGTTTCTAAATTTACTATGAAGCCGTCAATTTCAGCCTTTATTTGGTTTCAGTC
>JANJYP010058459.1:0-11625 GCA_024605115.1 Rastrelliger brachysoma
GTACACATACTTGTAGTTTGGATGCCTTCCACTTCTGGAAGCCAATAAAGACTGCACGGACTTCTGCCAACAACTGCAAAAGCTATACTTGGATGTAGAGGTTCAGGCCATGCCAAGATATTGCTCACCATGCACTGCTCATACTGAACAATATGTTTTAATGATCGGATTCAATAAAATAATGTTGATTGGTTCCATTAGATCCTCACAGAATATCTCTTTCAAGAGTTGGTGCAGTGAAACGATTTTATTCTGAACAATAGGTCTTTTGTCTATGTGTGTGTGCACTCATACACATCTGTGCATGCTTGCATGTGAACTAAAACCCTTTGGTTCACCAACCTAAATACTGCAATTTCTCTAGCCGCTTCCCCTACAGAAAATTACAACACTGTGAAACCCTTGTGTGTAAGGTTTTTTGGTATGTCACATATGGCTATAGTGTAAACATGAGTTCTTAGACTTGCTGATTGCAAATGTTCATTTAGATCAAACCATAAGCTCTGTTCAGCTGCATCGTTAAAGAGAGAAAGAACGATAGAGGAAATGTTGAAGTTGTCACATCTTTTCAATCCCTGCAGCTTGAAAAGGACTTGATCTTGGCTTTGTGTTGTCTTTGTGTTGCCATGCCTCTGAGCAATCATCACTGTCTTTACTTCCTCCTCTGTTCTCATGTTTTATACAGGGTGTGCAGTCGAACCACAAATCTCCTGTCTGGTGCCATCATGGAGGTCCAGTAGACAGTTGTTTTATAGGAACAGCAGTGGAATAACTGTTCAGGTTCTGTACTTAAAAGTGTCAGTAACACAATGTAAAAATACTCTACTGCAATATGAAATCCTGTATTAATTATTTTTGCTGATGGTTTTACATAAATAGCATTTTAATGTTGTAGCTGGTTGAGTTAGAGCTTGTATTTTTATATACTGCTGTGAAGTAACATGTTCTATATTTTATATATTCATATTCTGCAAAATATCTTATAACACAATTTATACCCCGTAGCACAAATAAATGCACATAATCATATTTAAATACAGTACTCTGGCAAATGTACTTAGTATCTTTTTACTACTGGACTACTGCAATAATAACTTGGCCGGAAAAAATGGAAATACCTGAATGTTGAGGGTGTGGGTGTCAGTTTGTAATGGTGTGCTGTATAAAATCCAGAACATTTGATCCTCATGTCTCTATAAGCACTATGGTAGGAAAAGAGGAAGCACTGTTAATCTGGGTATTTATTTTTACTGTGTGTCTGTTGTACTTAATCTTATCACATCCTATGATGCAACAAACGGGAGTAGTGCCACCATGTTAAAGGAATAGTTCAACATAATAGGTAAACTACACCCAGCCAAGAAAAGTAGTCCAACACATAACTTCCCCCTCATAAAACCACAACCATTCAACTTTTACGCTCCATTTTTTGAAATGAATAAATAAATGAGATTCAACATGTTCAATCATTCATGACTTTAGAGTTACTGATAGTCAAATACATTTTCTTTTTTTAATATTTGGACAAAGCCAGGTTAGCTGCTTGTAGCACTGTACTTGTACTTAAGTAAACACATGTTCAGGAAGTTCTGTGAATAAAAGAAAAACATAATGTGTTCACAAGGAAAAATTGATGAATGGATCATGAACAAAATACTGAACTCTCAGTGAAAACCGGCACAGAAATGAACCATGTCAGCTCAGTTCAGTTGAAGTGGACAAGTAGCTCATTTATAATCACAACCAGTTTGCCAACATATTAAGGCGCTCCAATGTGGCTGCCTGAAGTTGTGTGCTTACCATTTACAGTTTTGCTCTAATTTTGCTTCATTTTCGATGGCTGTTCTACACTTACAGGTAAACCCCTTGAATGTTATTGTGCATTCTAGCTCCTTTGTAGTGACACACACAACACATGAATCTACTGTATGCATTTACATGTATGAAACACACGTAAACACAGTGACTCACGCACACAGTGAGATGGTGGATTAATAGTCTGGAAATGATCGGATGGCTGCAAGCCCTCATGGGAGCCGACCTGTGCAAGAGAGGCATCCTAGTCCCAACACATTCCTGCAGTGAATGTGCTTGCAACCCTAGAGGCATTTAGTGTTTAGTTTTAAATCATTCAATCAGAAATGACAAACAACACTTCACAGAAAAACTCAAATCACTGTGAAAAACAATATGCAGATAGAAGAGCTGAGTATTGGATCTAAGTATGATTGATGAGAGATTAACAAGAGGCCATGAATTCATTATGAATAAATCATTGAACCAAAAGTATGCTTGACTTGATTTATCTGATGATGCTTTACAGTGCTGTTGTGATTAATGGACACACAAACTGTAGTCAGAAAAACCTAATGAAATTAGAATTTGAAATTTTGTTTCATTTGAATAGCTCGCCACTGGTGTAAATAGCAAATCGATTCCTCTGCATAAGTAAATGTTCAATGTATTCAATCACTCCTGTTTCAAATTATACAACATTATACAAAGTCAGTCAATACATTGATGCAACATTTCACATCAAGCTGTCTGCTAAGAAATAACATGTTGACTTTGAGTTATTGTGTTCTGGATGTGTGGGGAGTAAAACGCCGTTATGGTTACCATGCTGCACTGTTTTTGTCAGAAATTAAGAACACATCACATTAACAGAAATATTGCTGCCTAAAAAAATAAACATTAGTCACAGGGATGAGTTATCCGATCCAAACACCCAACCGCGAGGATTAGTCATCACAGGCGAGGAACAAGGCTCTGTAAGGCTGAATGGGTTTAGTGTTAGTGTTGCATCTTCCTGCTTAGGTGTACAAGACAGTATCACATGTCAGATATAGCTTTGTGCTGTCAAAATAAACCAGGAAACTGTCAAATTTATCTAGGTATAGCTGTCTGAGAGCAAATCCCATGCTGTGACTGATGACTAGGATGGATTATCAAAGCAATATCAGAGATACCTTTCACAGTGGAGACTTTTTAAAAAATGACTCATATAGTGTACCAATATGTGTGTCAGTGTGTATATATCTGTATTTGACAGCGTCTAGCCAATGGGTCCGTCAGTGATAGCCATGGTATTGTTCACTGTCATTGCTGTGTTATGTTTGCTCAGCTGTATAGAGGTTTACAGTGCTGAATACGTGTTGAAATTGTAGATTTCACAACAGGCATCATCATGCATAAAGGGAATAGACTTGGGTCTCTTTTCATACAGCCTTGTATATGGAAGGTGTTCTGTCATAAAGATTAAAACTGCAGGTTGTAAAATCTTCAAAATAGTTCAAAAATAATGAAGATCAATGAAGTGAAATCACAGAAAGGTCACATTCTAATGATTTTGTCTAAATTAATAGGCCTACAGGGTGTTTGTTTATCAGGATATGAAAAATAAATGGATAGACCTTTTCTTTTATTGCTTCCAAAAAGAAATAAATCAAAATACAACTAACTCCTTTGAAGCGTTCTCCAATTAGGTCAACTGAAAAGAAGTTTGAGGTCATTTTTGGTGGATTTTGTTTCACTGTACGACAAGGACGTTGCTGCAAATTACTTTAACATGTGCATTACTTCCCCATATATGTAGGATATGGGTAACATGGACTAATTCCTGAATCTATATTATAAAATAACCATACTGGCCATCAGTGTGTGTTAAAAGTTAGGAGTAATGTGCAATGCATAAATTATCCATTTTTTGTTCTTGTTGAATATTAGGGAAGGTGACTGAATGAAAGTAGGAAATGAACCTAATTAAACATTTATTATAAGTTTTCCATTTCATTTGTACTATGTGGACTATGCATATATGTATACTGACGGATAGTTTTGTTTTTTGGGGTGAGGCGGGCATTCTTTCTTTTCCTTTGACTGTGAATTTTGGTCTGTCCTCGTGTCAATCTGAAACATTGGCTCAGTGTCTAAAATAAAATTTTATTGATTCCATATTTGCAGTTCAACAGTACAGCTAAGTTCCTTAAATCAAATTAAGGTTGTTTTTTTTTTGTTTGTTTTTTTAATTTGTAAAGAGTCGTTTTTTTCAGCATTGCATCAACATTAATTTACTTAGCATTCACTAAATGTACTTTAAGCTGGACTAACGACTTATACTTGATGATTAATGAGACATTTTATATTGGGATTTTCTTGGTTCAACGTTTTAAATTAATGTGGGTCTGTTTTCCACATTTTATTCGGAACCAATTTGAAGTGTGTTATTTCCGATGCCAAGTGAAGGCAACATGTAAATTTGGTAGTTTGCCGCGAAAAACTCCGCGAAATTGTGAAGGAAACGGAAACAGGTAAACTAACAAAACAAAATATTGAATATATGTTGTAAGTAAAGCTAAACACAACCTGTTACTCGACCCTACTGCAACAAAACTGGATAATTAAGAGGCAATATTCACTCAGTATTGTCAGCTGTTACATTAGCATAAACTCAAACTAGCCTTAACGGAGCGTTTTATTAGGTGTTAGCTAATGCGATAAAAATGGAAATTGCTTTAAAACGTTGTATCTAACGTTACTAGAAATGAAACCCCAAATGCTCTGTCTGTGTTTTATTTGTGTCTCCACAACATAGAGAGTTTATAAACGTGTTGACAGCTGGACTGAAAATGGCCTCTCACAGCTATGTTTCCATTTCTGAGCTGCATCCCAACTTCTCCCATTCGGTGAGTAAAATGATTTTCAGCAAATTACATTAATTTAATATATTTTTCTTCCTCTAACAGACCATTAAACACCTCCACATAGGCAATGGTGTTAAACTGCCTAAATCCCTTCTTAATAACAGTCTGCACACGTATCATTGCCCTCATTACTTTTCAGATGGTGGTCGGAATCGTCATAGGAAAAACTGATGTCAAAAGCTTTCCTGACAAAAGAAGTGGGTATCAGTTTCTCTTTAACATTAGTGCACCTGAACAGTTATTTTAAACACAAGCTCCACTATCAACACTGTACCTCAGTGTGTTGTACTCCAACTCCCTCTTCTGGTGAAAGAAGAGAGACCCTTCTCTGAATCTCAATCTGTTCTTGTTTTTTCCTAGTTTTCTGTTGAGCTGTATCACTAACTGCACCCACATGTGTGAATTTCAGATAGCGGTGTAGACAGATTCACTTTTGGCTTCACCGTTAAGGACTCACCTGATTTCTTCATCAATGTCACAGCCTGGGGAAATGACTGTTACATCAACGGGCTCTCCAGCAGCTTCAGTATAGGAGACTGTGGTAAGGAAAGTTTTTCTCAAGGAAATGGAATTAACTGAGCTTTCATTTTTTTTGATCAATATAGTGCCCAGATTGATCAAAATATTACAAAATGAAACTTAAGACATGGCCGGCCTTAAAAGTTATTGAAAAGTAAATGAATTCAAAAGGAAGTGTTTTTAAATTCCTGACTTAATAACTGAGAAACTTAAATTTAGTGATACCTTAATGTGTGTTGTTGTTTTTTTTTTTTTTTTTCAGTCACTATTGAAAATCCTTTAGTTTCCAACAAAGACCCAGAAAAAGATGACAGATTTTGTCCTGCAACACCAAGGTAAGAGTCATGCTCACTCTGCTCTGCTCCCAGTCAGATAGTAAGGAGTAAGGTTAATTCAATATATTGTTGTTTTAAACATAACAGTGTGTCATGTCTCAACAGTGTTTCATAAGTCTGCATCTCCTCTCTTAGTCTCTACAGGCTTCTAGTGACGGAGGCCCATTCCCAGGTGTTACTGTGTGCTGACGTGAACACCGTCGACAGGTTGCTTCCTCTTATCCACCTGCCAGTGAAGGACTCAAGAGATTTCTACTCGTTGGGTGACATAGTGACCAATGGGCAGAAACTGAGTGGCACATTGATAAATATATTGGCAGCAGTGAAATCGGTAGGTCTTTTGGGATTGAAGCGTTAATGCACGCAAAAAAAAAAGGGTTTTAAATGTCATAATCTGCTGACAACACGTCTACTAACTTACATTTTTGCTTTGCATAATGGTCAATTAATACTACTCTAAAATTTCACAAATGGTTTCCTCTGCAACATTATAGCAGAGGTTGTTTTTTTTCCCCAGCTTTTTCACACACTTGTTGCATTAGATGGTGGTTTCTCAGCTCTTTTTCTCCACAGTAAGCTCCAAAAAATAGTGGAAAGTAGGCAGTTAGTTTCGTAAGCTGAAAAACAACATTAACAAGGAGCGAAAGGTTGTTACAGAGTGCTCTGATGTAACAAGTCAGTCATGGAAAAGTCTTGGAAAATCATTGAGGCTGCGCTGGAGAGGCCGATAAGCACGAAGGGGGACATTTTTTGACAATGACCGTCAATGTTCAGCAAATAAGTTTGACAGTCAAACATGTCAAAGTTTCTCTATTTAATTCATATCTTATAAATTGGATATTGGACTTTGTTGTGTCAGTGTGTGTGGTTATGTGGTAGTATGCTTGTTGTTTGCCTAGAACATACCGTACTCCATAATGGCCTCAGAGTTCAGAAAGAGGCCAGATCGTGCACTTAATGCCACTGCTTTTTTTTTTTTTTTTTGAGATATTGTGATAGGAACTTCAGATGATTCTGTTTACGTTTTTTTTCAGATTGGAGAGCTGAAACAGTTCACCACTTCAGACGGGCGCAAAGGGCAGAGGCTGGAACTGAAGCTCTTTGATGACTCTGTGTCTTCCTTCCCCCTCGTATGGTGCGTCACGCTTTTTTAATTAATTTGGAAAATGAATAAAGATTTATTACCTCGGTTGCTTTTTTTTTTTTTTTTTGACATGTTCCATCTCATCGGCCCTTTGGTTCACCGCCATGTATCTTTACGTCACCGCAGATTTACTTTGGTGACATCAAGCTTTAGATTAACCCACTGAACTCCATGTGTGTTTAATTTGCACTACGGTCTCTACTGACCTCTGTTTCACTCACAGCTGGGACAGAGAAACCATTCAGCTGGTGCAGACTTTGATACCCAAGGAGACGGGTAGGTTAACAGCTGCTGCTCATTTCTAGCCACAAAACGAGCCTTTATTTAACTGTTATTCTTTCCTGTCATGTCCTATTAACATATTGTACTGAAGGGAGACATGGAAGTGGATATTTGAGATGTAACTTTGTGTTTATGTTTGGGATAACTTACTGTTGTTTTAACTTCTATTCTTTACTCAAAGTACTCTTCATAGCAGACGCAAAGATCAGCTTTGACAGCTTTCGCAACGGCATGACCGCATCCGTTAACTCGAAAACCGTTATCACCGTCAATCCCGGTAAGAAAATCACTGCAACGTTTACAAAAACACAAGATCTGATTTAATGACCTATTGTGCAATTAATCAAAAAGCAGAACATGAAAGGTAGTGGAGGAAAGCAATCAGTCAGCCATGGTTTATAGTGTTATGAGAAAAATATCCTCCTGCTGTGCGAGTGGAATATTTTCATTGAAACATTCTCATTGTTGCTGTCTGAGTCAATCATACTGAGTCATAATACATACAGACACCAGGGAGGCCAGCATGCTGTTCAGCTACGCTCAAGAGGTGTCTGAGTCTGGAGCTTTGGATCCAGATGAAAAGGATGAGGATATTCCTGGTAGGTTAAAATGCAGACTTCTGAATCTGACACCTTTTAGTTATAGAAATAGTGTTGCTGCATCTTGAGGTAAAATCTTTGTATTTTGGGCCTCAGCTCATATTTCATCTTGGGTCATAATCATATAGATTGTGCTTTATGCATTTGAAATCTTTAATCTGTGTTCCTTATAAAGATGTATTGTAGGGAAGTGTGAAAAGTGAATATAAAAAAATGTAATCACACAGAATTAAAGAAAATGTATACATGTTTAAAATATTCAGAATTCAGGTTGCTCTACTTTTAAGTGCATCATTTTAAGCACGTTATTTATATTTACCAGATGACACAGAAGCAAGCACAACTTGTTTGCTGTTGACAAGTACTAAAGCTGCAGATATGTGATGTTGTTGTTGTTGTTGTTTTTGTAGTGGATTCCATCACTGATGTGTACACTGTGAATCAGCTGAAGCAGAGGTCCCAGGAGAATCCCGAGACTTTCTTTGGCATCACATTCAGCTTCATCTCCAAGCTTGACCTCGACTCTTCTGTTTCAAAAGTCATCAGGACACGGTGGTAAGGTCACACAAGCCGATGGGATGGATCCATTACAAAACACTTGTTGCAATAAATACATTTATCCCACGTGTTAAAGTTAATATAACTGTGTGTCTAAGCTCCAGGTGTAAGTTCCAGGTAAGTGATGACATGCTGAGCTGCACCAATGAGCTGTGTCCATCGAGGGATCAAACGTTTTCAGCTACAACAGGCTTTGACCTGCTGGTGGATATCACAGACCACACAGGCACCTTGCATGCCTGCATCCTGAGAGGCCCAGCGGCTGAGATGACACTTGGCTGCTCTGTTAGTATTACTTTAAATAAGGCTGATTCTAAAATTAGCAGCTCGTACTGTATGTGCAGATATTAAAGTACATAAGAGCAGAAAGACACGACTCAGTACATGTTAAATGTAATATGCCAGCAGACTCACTGCTGAATTCTGCTCATGTTTTCAGTTAAGTCTGTTACAGAGATGAGGAATAGAGAGGGATGAAAACTTTAAAGAACGAATGATTCAAGAATAGATTTGATATGTTACAGTTCTGATTCCAGTAAAATAGTAGTTGAAATCTCAATACCTCCAATCAGTACTTCAGCTGAGATAAACAGCATTTCCATTTCATGTATTGCAGACAGAGGAGTTTGCCAGTTTAACAGAAGCCGAGCGAACTGGAATGAAGTGGAATTTACTTTTGGAGAGATCTAAAATATATATGAAGGTAGATATTCTCCAGTTTGTACCTTACCTCTAAAGACAAATAACATATTTTGTAAAAAATATATGACATTATGTTTTAGATCCTCCCTTCCACTAAGGTGAAGACTGGGTTCAGGGGGGTGATCCTGGCCTGCAGGCGGGCAGACCCCACCGAGGTGAAACTGCATATGTCTGCCCTGCTGCAGCAGCTCTGATCAACACACACGGACACAGAACAGGAAAGATGATCTGTGACAGTTACAGTTTCCTTATTCATCTGACAGCAACTGGGGTTTTTTTGTGGTTTTTTTTTTGTCAGATGCTCTGGTGGAAATGTTAACAAGTACAGAATTCATTTACACATATATGTTTTATGTTTATGGTAATGTCTCCACAGTATTTATTTAAATTATTTAACTATTTATTGAAATGTACTGTTCATTTGATTGAGTTTGTAAACTGTTAAATGATCCAAGTTATCCATTTGATTTATGAATAAACCTAGTTTATCATAAAATGACTTGTTAAGCAACCAGAGTGAAAACACTATTGTAACTAATAAGACTAATAAAATGTTTAACCTGTATATTACACTACGAGACTGATGACTAGAAATGAGGACAAAAATTCCTTTTAGTTTACTTCCATGGTCCTGCATTACATCTCAACCCACTCATTCACCTGCTTATAATGACAATTCATTATTAAGAAACCACACAAATGATTCCATAGTAAAGTTACAAGACTATTTATGTTTTATGTACCCACCAAGTAGATGTACTTTGCTAACCAACAGAGAGGGAGGTGACATGGTGCTTTTTCAATAATATGAACACAATGTAATTTACAGCAACACCACACACTTCAATAATTACTATAGAGCTTTATTTTATTGAGGAGCGTTTGTCTTTTTCTTGCTATGATAAAGAAAGTCAGTAGGTGGCACCACAAAGCGGAACCTTTGAACTACCATAGTATGTTGCTTGGGGAATTATTACGGGGACGTACTGACTTGTCGTCAATACCAACTGCTGAAGGTAATCAAAACTTGTTAGCTTTTCTCTGCTAGTTAGTTGGAATTGCTATCAATACTACTGCATAGCGAAACATAGCAACAGTCATTATGTGTTAGCTTATAAAATAGCATTAGACATACACTGAATAGCGCAGTCATTGTATAGAGCTAGGCTGCTTTGCTAGCGCTAGCTGCTACAAGTTGACTCTAGTGTATTTTATTTTCCACATCATAACAATACAATCATCAACGTTGCTGTTTTGAGTAACTCCATTTATCTGCCTTTGACTAGAATACTACTGTAGCTGTCTGGCTTGTACTTCTCTACGTAGTGGCATACATGTCTGTGTGTGAGCAGTGACAGGCAGCAGTCAAGCATGAATGTGAACCAGGGGACGGTGGGCAGCGACCCGGTCATCCTGGCCACGGCTGGGTACGACCACACTGTCCGCTTCTGGCAGGCCCACAGTGGGATCTGCACCAGGACAGTCCAGCACCAGGACTCTGTATCCTTAGCTTGCCTAACAAACACCCAACACCTGAAAGTGAATTCATATTGTGATCAAATTGTTTATGACATTAGTATATATATATACTGTAAATAAGGGAAATGAAAAAAAAAACCCAATTAAATCAACATAGGTGATGTGTGTCATATGAGCTTTTAAAGTGTATTTTTAGGGCCTTTGTCATAGCAACAGAGGAATGTTTACAGAAAACAAAGGTGAGAGAGTGAGTGGGGTGACGTACAATAAAGATCTGTTGCTGGAATTGAACTGTGGGCGTTGCAACTATATGGCAGGTGCATTAATCAGTAGGATACCTGGGCATGCTGAGCCTTCTATTTTTTTTAACATTTTCCTCCAGCAAGTGAATTCACTTGAGGTGACGCCTGACAGGAGTATGATTGCAGCTGCAGGTAGGCTTTTGCATCCTCCTTCCCCCTATGTCGTTGTCATGTTATTTACACAGCAGTCACATAACGTCACATTTACTTGATGTCATAGCAAGTCTCCGCTCTTAATTTTCAGGTTATCAGCACATCCGCATGTACGACCTGAATTCTAACAACCCCAACCCAGTGATCAACTATGATGGTGTTAGCAAGAACATTACATCTGTGGGTTTCCATGAAGATGGACGCTGGATGTACACGGGAGGAGAGGATTGCATGGCACGCATCTGGGATCTCAGGTAGAGGATGCTAACAATCTTTAACACAATTACTTTGTGTCTAATACAGCAAAAGTTGATCTGTGCTGTCTCTCACAGGTCAAGAAATCTGCAGTGTCAGAGAANTAACACAATTACTTTGTGTCTAATACAGCAAAAGTTGATCCGTGCTGTCTCTCACAGGTCAAGAAATCTGCAGTGTCAGAGAATCTTTCAGGTCAACGCCCCAATCAACTGTGTGTGCCTGCATCCCAACCAGGTGAGATCTTCAATTTTTACATACACTAAGCCATACATTACATAAATATTTTAAAAAGCAGCCTCACTATTGGCTGTTTATGTTGGTTACAGATGTAACAGTAAACATGCAGTGTTGTGTGTTTTCAGGCCGAACTAATTGTCGGAGACCAGAGTGGCGTGATTCATGTCTGGGATCTGAAGACCGACCACAATGAACAGCTGATTCCTNCCTTCAATTTTTACATACACTAAGCCATACATTACATAAATATTTTAAAAAGCAGCCTCACTATTGGCTGTTTATGTTGGTTACAGCTGTAAAATGTCAGTAAACGTGCAGTGTTGTGTGTTTTCAGGCCGAACTAATTGTCGGAGA
>JANJYP010058471.1:0-16687 GCA_024605115.1 Rastrelliger brachysoma
TTCAATTAATGGACGTTTTTTATGCACCAGAGAGAGGGCACAGCTGCACATACACCTTAATGCGTGATGCACACACATCATTACAAACGTAACACACTTGTGAATGCACACACGTATATCTCAAAGCATATCCACCACATGTCACACTGTGAGGGGCTACTGATGGGACAGGAGGGCAGGAGGAACACATGTTCCTTCCCTGCTTCACAATCACTCTGTTGCTTTCTTAAGCTCTCTTCACTGTTTTCCTTTTTTATACCTCATCTACTTAACTTTCTGTATTTGTTACACTGCTAGTAGAGAGTTGGTTTTGTTGAATCTCCTCCTCTCTGTCTTTCTCCCTGAGGTGATAGTATAGTGGAGTCACTCCGCTGCTTTCCCTCAGCGGGTCAATTAAGGAGAAAATGAGGCAGAGGGGGAGACTCTCAGTCTGTCACCATAAAAGAACCATACCTACCTACCTACCTGCCTGCCAATTGCTCATATAATATACAATTAAACTGCCCTGCAGTGCAAGTGTGGCTGTGTGTTAATGTGCGTTCGCATGAGTGTGTGTGAGACAACATGAGCTAGAGTCCTTAAGGAAAATATAAGGGAAGGGGCTGGGTCATGCATGTTAGAGAATGAAAAAAGTCGTATTTCTAGAAAAGCAATTGCCAAGTGCTTAAGGGAGGGGAAAGGCACCAGCCACCTCTTGTAGCACCAAACACAAGCCCATACATTACTTCTTACAATTTCTTTGACACACAGGAATAATTTATGACTGATAACAAAAATATTCTATTTTCAATAACAAGCTTCTGCGGTACTTAGAGGGACTGGCCCCCAAAGTTAATTGAAAAGTGTCCTGGTTCTCATTTGCATAAGAAACACATTTAAAGGTGAAAAATTATAAATAAATATGCAGCCACCTGTGAAATATGGCTTTTGGCCTGCTGGTCATTTATAACTTTGCCTTTAATTACGTGACAGGCTGGGGTTCTGCAGCTGTAATGAGAGGCTGGAGTGATGGAGAGGAGTGTGTGAGAGACAGAGGCCTATAGGTCATTTAGTGTCTGAACAGACAAACACGCATGCATACGCACCTAGACATACAGGTAGGAGGTTAATATAAATGTATGAACAGACACACTCACGTATGTGGACAGACACCCACATACACACACACACACCAAGCAAAAAAATATGCAAAGACATATAAGTTGATTTTAACTTTTTAACTGTTACCTATGCATTAGACTTGACCTATGCATGATTTTTAACTAAAATCAGTATCACAGGAGAACTTACTACATTGCAGTCATCTGTTTTAGTGTAGATGTCATCATGCCTTCCATCGTAATGTTTAGACTGCACCTGCTCCTCTCCTCTGGATCTCTCTGCCTGGATGTCCAGATCAGTCAGGTTTAAACAGACTGCTAATGTTCATCTGGATTTTCCCCCCAATGAACTCCTAAACCCAAACAAAAGGGTAGTATTTATAATACAGTGACATTTGCAATGTAAGTGAGTTTCTAGTTGTCTGTAGATTGGCCTTTCTGTCGTCTGAATATAAATCCATCTTACAAAAAAGATACAGAGTAGAAAAGTAAAACAAAAAAAAAAATAGAAAAAAACACATTGCCAAGTTCCCCTTCCCAGGCCTGAGAAAGATGTATTCCTTTTTGAATATTTATCGTGCAATTTTACTTATTAAATATAATGACATCATTTATCTTGAGAGTTTCCAAATGGTTCTACTTACTGTAAATATTCAGCAACCTGACAGGAATTTTATCCTGAATTGGAATTTGCCTTGCTGAAAATGTTGTGGAATATATTTGTAGACACAAATTTTGGATAGATAACAAGGCATGTAAAGTGACAATTACAGTGTCATACAGACAGGCTATGACAAAAGTCAGACAGACAGATAGGCTGAACATCAGACAGATAGTTAAACAAAAGACTAGATGGAGGATATGTGGCGTATGGCACTTCTGTCTCCCCTCCCTCCCTACCTCCTTCTCTTTTATGCATAAAGAAAACAGCTTGCATTGCCCTGCAGGTACTACCAGAGCGCTGTGCCGCCACGCGCCGCTTTCACTTTCACCTTCACTTCTTCTCTGCGGTCATTTCCCGGTAGACCTTGCTTCGCAGCAACAGCACTTCCTGGGGTGTTCTTTCTCTCCCTCCTCATCTCCCTTTTTAACCCTCTTTCTCCATCTCTGAATAGCAGTAGGGAAAGAGGGAGGGATGGAGGCACGAGCATGCCCGGGCCGAGCTCAGTAAGTCTTATTATAAGTAGAAGAAGGCGATATTTCACTATTTCACCCCCCAGAAATATTACAAGATAGACAAGCAAGCAGGGGCTAATCCCTGGGATGAAATTAGCAGCAGAGGGGTTAGCGGCAGGATGGAGGATGATAGAAGGGGGGTTGTGGTGGGTAGCTGAGCCCAGCTAGAGGCAACTCGTCCACAGGGATAATTATAAGATGCTCCCGGGATCTGTCTGTCTGTCCGTTGGCTGTGCTGGGCTGGCCTTCATTTTTGATGGCTCTATTTTCAACAAGGGGGACTACTTCTCTACTTCCCTGTGTGTGTGTGTGTGTGTGTGTGTGTGTGTGTGAGGGAGAGAGAGAGAGAGAGAGAGAGATTGTCTGTGTATTGCCCTTTCTCTCTGTCTCCAGTGCTTCAGATACATAGTAGAAGCTATTAAAATTGAAATTGTTCTAGGGGCAGTCAGTGAACAGGGGAGAGAAGCGACACTCTCAACCCCCATGACAGACTATTTAATATTGGGTGGTTTGTACATGAGTGTGGGAAGTGAGCCTATGACCCGACTGGTGGGACTGGTGTGAATATTTGTCCTTCTTTTTGTGTAAAAATTTGAATTTTGTCTGAATGTTGGATAGAATTTTATTCACATTTATAGGCTTTAACATGAATTATTATTTTTAATGCCTTAAAAGTAAAAAAAAAACAAACATAAAAATGTTGCAAAACATTGCAAAAAGTATCTTACTTAACTGTCAGCACTTTGAAACAGACAATGAGAGTTACTTTAGTTTCCCTACATTATAGGTATAAGTGAATAACCACCTCCCCCTGTCTCTGGTCAGTGGTGGGAGGTGAGCATGGCAGCAGAAAGCTTTGACCACCACACTGACCTCTCTCTAGGGAAACAATGACTTTGAGAAAGCTGGACACACACACACACACACACACACACACACACACACACAAAATGAAGAATGGAATGGGCCAAACTCATTCATCACTTTAACAAATATAACAGGCTATTGTAGGAGCTCGCAAAATAGAAGACAAAAGCTAAAGCAGTTGCACTTAGGCCAATGGTTGCATTCACTCAGGCACATATATATAAGCTATGCGTGCAGAACACACACAACAGACACATCTTCACACACACACACAATGTGAAATCCATGTTCAGTCGTAATGAAGCACATGAAAAATTTTAAATGATATGATTTTAAACTTTTATGTAAAAAAAACACATTTTGATACTTTTTAAAGTATCATCTTTGATAGCTCTCATTTACACCTTTGACTAATTAAAGGGGGGAAAAAAGNCAAATTTTTAAATGATATGATTTTAAACTTTTATGTAAAAAAAAAACACATTTTGATACTTTTTAAAGTATCATCTTTGATAGCTCTCATTTACACCTTTGACTAATTAAAGGGGGGAAAAAAGAACCATTTGTGACATGTAAAGCAGGAAACTTACTGTTAGGTTTTATTTCTCCAGCTTTTACATCCCTGTTGTGACATAAATATAACAGCAACATGTCAGTGACATCATTCTATAATTTGCAAAACATGTATTAATATTATAGATATTTTAGATAAATAATAGATGTTTTATTTTTCAGGCCAACTTTCCCAATCCAGTCAATACAAACAGTATTGTTTTAAATGAGGTTATCCTTCTGAACATGGCTTTTATTGATATATCAAATTCCATCCAGTTATTATCATTATTTAATGTGTACCTCCCCTCATGCGTGTTGCTGAGTCTAAAAATGTTTGTCTCATTTGAAACCAGCAAATGGGAGAGAGACACTAGAGCATTAGCTGAGGTGACTTGTATGACCTCTAGATGGCGCTCCACACCAGGCAATCAGAATGGGCTTTGATGGCATGCAGACCATAGCGCAGAATAAATCTGTGAGTGT
Source organism: Rastrelliger brachysoma (assembly GCA_024605115.1). Taxonomy (NCBI): domain Eukaryota; kingdom Metazoa; phylum Chordata; class Actinopteri; order Scombriformes; family Scombridae; genus Rastrelliger; species Rastrelliger brachysoma. The sequence continues at coordinate 4,182 of JANJYP010058471.1, forward strand.
GTGTGTGTGAGAGAGAGTGAGTGAGTGCGTGAGTGGGAAAAATTGAAAAATAGAGCAAGAAAGATGGAAAATGTGTGTGTGTGGATGTGTGTGTGTTTTAGAGAGCAATGGATAGAAGTGGGGAAGAGAAAGAGAACAAGAGAAAGAGAGGTGTACAGTACCTGATGTTACAGAATAATCTAATGACCGTCCTTCTTTGTCTTTGAGCTGGCAGACAGAGTCATCCAGCACATTCAGCACCAGAATAGCTACAGAACAACCACGCGTAAAAGTGAAGTTATAAACAAAAAAGAACACACTAGATCACGGAGACAGGCAGGGCCAGGATGACATTTTCCCTCTGATGACTGCAACCTCTCACATAATTCACAAATTCTTCCAAATGCTTGGTCTGGAAGCTCCTGTGGGTTCAATTAGTCCTAAAAGATATTGTTGTTTTGCTTCCAAACTTATTTTAAGCAAGTCCAGGTAAATGGAGCAAGCAGAACACAAAAGAGGCCATCACATTAAAAAATACACCTGCATACACAAACATGTAGGATTTATTGGTAAAAAAAAAAAAAAAGTTGCTTATTGATTTTATTTCAGGCTGTGTTGATATTTTCCAAATAATTGAAATGACTTTTTTAAAAATTGAAATCGTCATGATGTCATTTCCATTATGTTAATCACTATTTCCTCCTCTTAGTATTGTTCTAAAGAAACCACCAATATGATAGGTGAATAGGTGAATAATTGACGTGGTGTTTGCAAGCAGCTGTGTTAATTTTGTTACATGCAATTACATTGCAAGTATGAAAAAGCAGTAAAAATTGCTCCAAGTGTTAGAGAAAAAATAAGAGAAAAAATAATGATGACTGAAGTGTTTTTTTTCCTGCAGAGTCACAAAAGGCATTTGATTTCATGACAATGATGATTTAATTTTCAAGAGCAATTACACAACAAATAGCATATCACAAGCTGTTCCATCTTTATGATCATGCATACAGTGTAAATAAAACAGTTTGATAATTTCATGAGTGTGTAATCAGTGTGCAAAACACGCTCATCATTCGTGTCAATCATTTCTGCTTCCCAAGGACTCGTAATACTGAAGAATGCCCCCTCTTAAAAATATTTTCCATTATTGAATTTGGAATAAGTACAATGTTTTCAGGACAAATTGTCTCTTCATCAGAATAAGTACCATTGCCTCATTCTGTGAATCTACTGAGTCATATAAAAATAATATTTGCATTATGCAGCTTTTGAATGAAGACATTTTTGTGTAAGATCTGCCTTTGTTTATTATTGTGTTGGAGCAATGACATCTGTCTGACAGGGTTTCCTGTCTATTAATAGAAATACAGATGTGGCCAAATAACATGCACAGCGCTGCGATCTTGACAACGACCCGTATATTACAGAGAAGTGCATATTGAGCCACGATAGAACCAAATAACAAATGATAAGAAAAAACAAATTAAAAATAAAAACAGATAGATAAGCAGTATACCAAAAACATATTTTCAGTCAGTCACATTTTTGTTTGCTTACTTAAATATGCATATTAAGCAAAATAAATTATGTTAATCACTGGAAATATTCAAGTGTATTCTAAACAAGAATATCTTTTTTTTCAAGAATTTCTTTAGCTGACATGCAATAGTAGTCCCTGGTCCTTAGTGAATCTCATTCAAATCAGATGATTAAATGTCAGGGTGATAATTCATGCACAGATTGTGAGAGGACAAGATTCAAATACTAGTTTCAAACAAAGTGATTTTTTTAATCCCTCAACATTTAGTTTGAACAAAAAATATATGCAGAAATTAAAGATGTTAGATATGTTGTGTTTTAATTATTTACTCACCGATTAAAAATTGCAGAACACTTTTCGACCATATGCTGTCTTATTTCTGACAGTACAGTCATAATGTAGGAATAGCTTCAGATACATGATCACATATGTCCTACCCTGCACAGAGTATTAAAAAAGGTGCCCTTGACAATGACTCAGCCTTTCTGTTTTGACGTTTTCTATTAATTTAAGTTTTCTGAGATGTATTTTTGTGCTGCTTAGTTAGGACGGAGGTAAGATTTTCAGACGTAAACATTCTGAGGTGTAAAAGGCAACTTCTTTTCCTTGACATCTTCTCTTAAATTGTATAATTAAACATATTTTAAATACTGCATTTGCAGGGGCGGCAATTCATCAAATTATTGTAGAAATCAGACTTGTCAATATTTCTTAACAGTTATACTTTCTGCTGTGATAATAGTACACACAACTGCTTTTATTTGTGTGTTGTTGTATGTGTTCACTGAACCAACAAAAAAAGGTATTAAGACAATTTTATCATTTTAATCTTTCAACCTTGTAGAATATCTCCTTTCATTTTCTCCCACCAGGGAGGTCAGAAGGAAAGGTTAAGTATGAAATGCCATTTATGGGAACCTGTAAGAGCCCAGTGTTTTGCTCAAGGAAGATGCTTGCTAATAAAGAGGGACACCCCAGCCTTCATGGCTCCTCACATTTTAAACATTTTTGAGCCATATTACGTGCCACATTTTTATTTAAAAACATACAAAAAATATCTAACATACATCACAAGATTTTTTAAACAGACATAAATATTTTACTCTTAATCCTTATGTACATTTTATTTTTTCTAAACAGGCATGTAGGATGGAAGGTTAAATAAGGTTTGTCATTCATCTAAAAAGTATTATGGTTTTTTTTGTTTTTTTTGTATCAATTCATTCACTTGATAAATGTCATATTTATTTATTTATTTATTTAAATATGCAGTTCAAACAGTCTTTGGCTTGACCATCATCACCTTCATATCTCATCAAGGTGTCTGGCACACATACACACACTACTGGCACTTCAGCACTCACCCTTTTACTGTTCTGCATGTCTCACTCAGCAGTGTATGAAAATATAGACAGCGCCCTTGACAAAGACAATGTAGCGAGTCTGCTTTTTTTTCTTTTTTTTCAAGTTCCCTGATTAGATTCTGTGTTTGTCAAATGACATGTAAAACAGGATTAATGTGGTTCGTAAAGCCTTAGCCTTCTTTCTCTCTCTGTGTTTTAGCACAGATTGAAATTGATTATTTTTTTTCTAAATTTGAAAGCTTTTTGTCAGTTTTTTTTAAAGATGAATACCAATATTAAGAGAAATTACATAAAACAATACACAAGCCATTAAACAGTTTTCCTGCTAATTAATTCAATTATTGTATATATTTTTTCATAATTATTTGCACTATAATAAATTCATTGGAATTAGCACTTTTCACTTGTTTATTCAGAACTTACTTCATCAGAATTATTATTACTTATTTTTTTAGAAGTGCTGAATTAATTTCATGTTATTTTAGTGTTAATAAGAATTATATGAACATTATAATTAGCATAATAATTTATCTTTCATCTGTTTTGTTGCATTTTTCAAGAGTACATGAACGCACACACACACACTTAATCTCTTCCCCTCTTCCTCTCTGTGTGAATGCTTCTCAGTTTGTTGTGTGCATAATACTGACTAACAGTTACAACTAATGAATTGAACAGCCCCGGGGTGATATATATAAACCTATTAGCTTTAATAAAGTCTGAAGGTATAAAATGACTCTCAGAGGCATTTCACTATACACTTAGTACTCTCCACAACCTAATGATACCAGTTTCTCTTCCAAGTACACTGCTCTTTGATTGCATTCTGGGGTCTGTCTGCACAATTATTTTCAATTTAACCACTTAGAGGACAGTGAAGAGAAAGAGGGAGAGAGAGGAGAGACTGTGACTAAGATGTGTGGTCTCCCTGCTTTGAGTTTCATGTAACCTCAGAAACATTTAACAAATAAAAAAAAGAATGTAGAGGGCAGAAGGAGAAAAGGAGCAGGAAAAATAAAACAAAGACAGAAATGGAGGAGGAGAGAGGATGGAGATAGACCAATGAAGGCAGGATGTGGCAAAGTATAATTTCCCTGCAGTTAGCTGAGTATGTGTGTATGCTCATTTGGTCGCCTCTTAATCCCTGATTCAATTTCCAGCGTTTAAACATGACGAATTACATTCCTGTCCTCACCTAATGCTTTTAACACATCCCTATAAGAGGCCTTAATCAGGTGAGATGGGCCCCAGTGCCGCTAGCTATACACACACATACACAAAAACACACACAGGCATACATGTGTGAGTGTGTAATCTGACACATACTGCATATAGAATCACACACATTTGCCTACACACACATAGGCTGATTAGCCTAGCCATGGAGCTAGCCACCCTGGATAAGCCACCAGGTGGATAATGTGCTGCTTTACCGCCTTAATTACGCCATAATCTGTTCAGCGCCTCAACCCCCTGCACAGAAGGACATAGAGAGAAGGGTAGGAGGGGTAGTGGGTGATGAGGTGCATGTAATGTAAGGGGGGTCTGAAAGACAGGACAAGAGAGGAGTGGTTAGAGTGAGAGATGGAGTAGAGTTGGGAGAAAAAGAAAGAAAGAAGCCTGGAGGCACCTCCTTCTAAACCTAACCCCCCCATACACACACACACACACATACACACATTTTATCTCTAAACTCTCTGCTCCATCTGCCTGCTTGTATTATTTCTTCTTTTTTCTTATTTCCTTTCCTCCATCCTTTCCTTCTGCAAGCCCTTTTCCCTAAATGACTTCATATACCCCCATGACACACTTTTTAACCAGTGTTATTGCCCAAAACTACTCAGGCCAGCCTCCCTTTCCTTCTGTTTCCTATAACAGAGCGTACATCTTGAGCCCCTACTTTATTTTTGTGCACCCTCCTTCTCTCTTTCTTTTCTTCCGTCCGAACCCCCCTCCCTTCCCTGGCTGTTCTCTCCATTCACCTCTCTCCTTTAGTTGCTGTGTGTCTCAGTATCTCGGGTCCTCCTGTACCCTGTACCTGTCACTGTGTGCAGCCCTTTGACAAATCACGTGAAGGGCAGACTGAGTTTTGTAGGACGAGACAAAGCTTAAACATATGGCTGCTGTGTCCCCAGGTGCTCTGCCGTGCTGTAGCAAGTCCCTGGGAGTCCTTATATATAACATTAGCTACCTGTCTGTTCACCCAGCTCGCCTTTCTGTCTGTCCATCTGTCTGTCTCTCTGCTATTTTCTGTGTAAATATGTCTGTCTGTTATAATCTCCCAATGAGCCTTGTGTTACAGTAAACATCTAGTTCTGTCATTTTTCTACATTAATAACTTGTCCTCTGGTTTCCAAACTTTAAACATGACTTGATTGAACTGTAAACCTTAATAATTTATGAATCATAAAAAGTGCAGCCTACAAGTAAATCTCTTTGATTAATTGTGTCAGTCTAAATGTGTCGGCCTATCATCCTCATATATTTATGAAGGCTGTGTCAAGTCAGATACAGCATAATCCATTTTTCATTTGTGTCTGTGTGTCTTGCACAGTAGTGGTAAACTATTGAATTTTTAGAACTGTAATAAGGGTGGTTGAATGTGAGTGTGTTTAGTGGTTCCTGATACCCTACGTTGGCTATATGCTTTTTACTTTAACAGTTAATGACTATATTAAAAGGCCTGACTTGACTTGACTTTTGAAATCACAAAAACTGAAGTGGAAATCAAATGAATAGGCCTCTTCACACATCTACAGAGAGTGAAGTAAATTAATTTGATTGGTTGTTTAATTTTTGGGGCAGGACACTGAATATTTTGATTGGATGTTGTCCAGTAGAGCTTTGACTCCAAACTTCGTTATTCGAATATAATTCAAATAAAACACATAGGCTAAATATTTGAACGAATATTAGGCAGCCCTTAATATTTGAACCTGTTAAGAGGATTATTTTTTCGTAAATGTCTTTCCTTGTAAATTGTTTTCAATTTAGATTCAGGGGCTTTTTCATTTTTAATAGATATCTTAACATGCTGTATCACTCCGCCTCTCCCACATATCGTCAACAGCGATGTGTGGAAGAGGCGTGTCTGGATGGAGTGATACAGCACGTCTGTTTAGCAGTTAGCTCCATTAGTTGCATTAGCTGCGTTAGCTGCACTAGCTCTATTAGCTACAGTCGAAGTGGAGTCGTCCTTTTTTTAAAAAAAACTAAACAAGCAGCACTACAAATAATCTGTCTCTGTTGTTAAAGTTTAGTGTTAATTTAAAGATTACTTTTTACAATCGAGAGACATAATGACATAGCCTACTGCACATCTTTTGCTGGTTGGTCATCATGGAAACATGACATTTTGTCAGTGGTAGCCACGGCATTTGGACCAGAGTGGAAGCGAACGTGTATTGAAAAATGAAAATGTATACACCAGTATGAAAACACCCACTGCTGATGCAGTTTTTAAATCAATTACAGACATACAGCAGAGGATAGGCAAAACATACAACTTAAGTTTGATACCATATTATGTCTTACTGAAGGAATTTAATGGTCAAAGTGTCATTAATAAATATTTTAATATATTCAAATAGTAATATTAATAAAGAAACAAACTTCAAAGCCCTGTTGTCCAGCTCGGTGGCTTGATGTGCGAGTGTGTTTAGCAGATGTTTATTATGCGTTGACGATAGCCGTTTGATTGACGGGTGACAGATCCTGATATTATTGGCTGATGAATCCTGTATAATGTGACGCACAATTCGCGGGCCTGCATTATTCACTTTCAGCCCGGATTTATTCAAATGTAGAATTTTGCAAAGTTTGGACCACATTGTCTGAAAGATAAGTAATTACTCTAATTTTAAGACCCATAGTGGGATGAAATTTGTTTTTCATTTCTGAATGAGTTTAATATCCACTTTTAGTGTGTTCAATAGTTCAATATTAGAACAGAAGGACAGAGAAAAAAAATTACAGCAACAATGGAGCTCTTATATATAATGCAGATTTGACAATTCTTAATTGATTACATTCCAAAATGTCATAAGCTTCCTTTTAAGCCTAAGAGAACCTTTAAGCCTGTAAATTCCATATTTTATACAGCTGATGCATTTGCATTGCTCTTTCATTATATAGAGAATTTAATATCTCAACTTTTGACATACAGTATAGTATGTACAAGACCCATCCATGTTGTTTTTATCATTACCTTATCATTACTCATACTCTGAAAGTACACTCACACACACACACACACACACACACACACACACACACACACACACACACACACACATTCCACAAAGCATTTTTTTTCCTGCTAATCAAGATGAAGTGTGATATGAGTGTTTTCTCACTGCACTCAATGCCAATTAAGTGCCCCATTTAATGTCAATCAACCACTGAACCTCAATTTGTATCATGTTATTTATTCAGTTGAGTTTGTCTTCCTTCCTAAAATACCAGTTGACACAGAAGAAGTTAATTTTATTCATTTAACACTGCAGTTAATAAGATGCTTTAAGCAAGAGACAAGCAAATATTAACAAAGTAGATACACATAGCATGTACTATCACTGTGCAAACAACCACAGATACCTTTCATGGGCTTTTTAAAAAAAGATTGTTTTAAAGAAAACATGGAGCTAAGCAACTCCATGACCCAAATTTGATATTTTGTCTAATCACACACTGACAAGATTCCACAGGTAAATGTGTTAAGATGGTCACTTTACCTTTTTTTTAAGATTTTTGTGGCACAGACACCTTTATTTGAAAGTAATCAGACAGAAAATCATGGGAGAGAGACAGGGGGAGATACGCAGCAAATGACCGCACCAGCGGTCTGCAGAGATAGGCCGTTCTCAGCTGGCAATGGGTGAAAAAAATTTATTCTGTTTATTAAAATAGCTTTACACCTGTAAAATTAAATACGGCATGTTTAAGACAGTGTAATGGATATACAGTACTTGGGTCCCTTGACTGCAAAAAAAATCTGAATATTCAACAAAAAGAACAGCCACCACAGTACCTTTTTCCTTTGTGGAAATCAGTAAGTTTCAGACATGGTAACAGGTCACATTGATACAAATGAACAATAATTCCACTCATTTTTTGGTATGCATTCATTGTTTTTGTGAAGTTGGCATTTGAGATTGATTTTCAGCTGACATGTTAATTAACAGTTCCCAGTATTAGCCACTGTCTAGCAATAGACAGAAATACAGTACATACCCAGTAAAGAGATAGTGAGAAAGTGAAAAAGGCTGTTTGGAAATGTCCTACAAAGTTTTGAATTTTTTTTTTCCTTTTTGCAAACTTAACGTGTATTTGCTGGCATGCAGAATAATTTTGGGCTTCGCTTGTCTCCAGGGCAATGGCCTCAGGGGCAGGCAGACCCCCATGGAGGACAGTTGTCAGGCAGGTGTGTACTGCATGTGTGTGTGTGTGTGTCAGTGAGTAATGGCACTATCAACTGGCCTCCACGATCAATCATGCACGTCCCTGGCCTAGCACCTCTAGGGCCGAAGCACACATGCAGATACACACATTTAAATGAGCGTTCACACACCCACACACACATATATACACAAAAAACACGCCTACACAAGCGTATGTACTTGTGCATGAAAACACTGAACAAACCAATCAGATGTTGAAGCACAGTTTTGTTTTCTCCTCAGCAAACACACACGCGCGCGCACACACACACACACACACACACACACACACACACACACACACACACACAAGATTATACATTATACATAAGATCTAATTAAGACTGCTGTTGAATAAAAAAAGGAAAATTGAAAGTTTTAAGAAGTTTGGTGGTTTCATGCTTTAAATGGTCGCACACACATGTAGTCGTTATAATCTTTATTTCCAGAGGTCAAACATTTCATGAGTGTGTGAAGATTTCAATCAGCCACCCCACACACTTGCTGATTCAAAGACAATGCTACTAAAAACTTAATTAAACACTAAATGTGAAGGCTTTTGTATTGTTTAGCTTGTTTACCATACATCCCCCTTCACTTCTTGCCACTTACTCTTAGTTCATTTATTTTTTTGTCTCTTTTGTTTCCCGTCTCTCTATTTGTCCGTCATCCACTTTCATGTAGCAGAAAATCTTTCTGAATAAATCTCTCTGTTCAGTTATTATCTCAACGGGGGAGGGTGGTATTATAATTAACAAAACAATAAAAGTTTATTAATGAACATTAAAATGCAAAATAGCAGGAAGAGAAGACGGTGGGTGCTATCAATCAAAAAAGAAGTGACTCCCCCGCTTTTTTGAGTCTTAATTAGCCGTCCGCTCATTAATGGGATGACTGTGTTTGTGTGTGTTGGTGCAGGGGAGGTTACAAAAGGACTTTAATTGATCAGTGGCCCCTAAATGGGCTATCAGCAAGTTGGAGACAAAAAATGTAATTTATAGAATAGTGGCAGTTTTATCTTCATGCCAACTAATTATGAGAGCCAAGGAGTGAAGATATAACTTGGTTGAAGGCCTCATCCAATCAGCCGACAGCAGTAGGAACAGTGTTAGACTGCAAGTAACCATAAACCCAAGACTGGCACTTTACACTATGAAAATGGGTAAACTATCTACAGTGTCTTGCAAAAGTATTTGCCCCCCTTGGCTTTTTATCTATTTTGTTACATTAGAACATGTAATTTAAGTGTTTTAATCTGAATTGTATGTGTTGGATCTGCAGAGAATGAGAAAAAAAAATAAAGATTTGGCATGTGTATATGTATTCACCCCCCTTTGCTATGAAGCCCCTTAGAAAGTACCTTCAGAAGTCACATAATTAGTGAAATGAAATACACTTGTGTACAATCAAAGTGTCACATGATCCATCAGTATAAACACACCTTTTCTGAAAGGCCCCATGGCTACAACACCACTAAGCAAGAGGCATCACACCATGAAGACAGAGGAACTCTCTAAACAAGTTATTGAGAAATACAAGTCAGGGTTGGGTTATAAAAAAAAAATACCCACATCTTTGATGTTCCCCCAGAGCACTATCAAATTCATAATATTCCATGCCCTTTCCATGGTGGTTCCATGGAAAGAACATGGAACCACCAAAACTCAGACTGGGCAAGGAGGGTATTAATCAGAGAGGCAACAGAGCGACCAAAGGTAACCCTGAAGGAGCTGCAGAGTTCCACAGCAAAGACTGGAGTGTTTGTACTTACGCTCCATAGAGCCGAAACACTGGCTTTGTTTGTCCTATTGTGGGACAAATAAAGGAATGTCTTATCATATATCTTATCTTTAAAAACCCATTACTTAGTGTTAATAATAAGAAGGCATGTTTTAAGTATGCCAAAAGGCCTGTGGCTACCTAAATGTATGGTGGAAGGTGCTCTGATCAGATGAGACTGAAATTGAACTTTTCAGCGACAAAGGGAAATGCTATGCCTGGCGACAGCTCAACACATCCCATCGTCCCAAAAACACTATCCCTACAGTAAAACGTGGTGGCAGCATCACGCTGTGTGGTTATTTTTCAGTAGCAGGGACTGCGAAAGTGGTCCGAGTTGAGGGAACCTCCAGCTTTGCAAAAAGGAATGTTTTGTGGTTTCTTTAGTTTTCCATGATATTAAACTGAATATATTTTTTGTGGACTGTTGCTCAACACAAAACAACAAGTGTTAAGTTGTATGGACCAAACAACCAATTGATTAATCATGGAAATACTTTACAGATAAATTGATACTGAGATCAGTTGTTTATAGCAGAGTAGTATACAATGTATTTGTACATTTTTTAATCATTTTAATTGTTAGTGTAAAAATAATCATTGACAACTCACATCATCCTATTTGACAGCTACAAAATCTGATCTGCAGCATAATTAAAATATATTTTTTCCCCTCTGTTTCAGCAGACCATTCTTTTTTTATAGATATAGATTTCAAATGTGGAACCAAAATATAAAAAGAAAAAAAAAAACATGACAAAACATTTAAACATGGATTTACATATTCGAAAAGCAATGAGAAGAAGTAAAACTTATAAACTCCCACCCCTTCTCCTTAAATAGTAAATAACAAAAAAATAAACATATCTATATAAAAACATGCATACTGACACATACATTCATCCATATACACCACCTGAGAAGAAAATATATACTCACTGAGATCATTCCAGAGTTTGACCCCAGAGATAGATATACAGAAACTTTTCTTTGCCGTTCTTCTGTTTAGGATTTTGATATTATGTTAACTGATAAACCTCCCTCCTGATACTTAAATACATTTTGAATATTTTGAGGTAGTTGTCTGTTTTTTGCCTTGTATACGAATTATTAGTTAATAGAAATGTAGAGTTCAAATTTTTTTCTTCTATTTCAGGTCTCTTGTTGTGGAGAACACTGAGTTGTATTTTAAAGATGCAACAAGTTTCCTGGATGTAGTGAATTCACATCCACTTCACATTAAAACAAGTGAGATGTTGCTTCTTACTTATGTGTCTGTTAGAAGTTAAACCTGTGTGACTGACAGCACTTGAAAAACCACTGTAATCTACCCTTATTTAGAAATGAACATGACTACCATTTTTAATGTGTTATTGTGTGAAGTTCACCAATATGTTTTGATGGATTAGTTTCTGTGACTTTATAGATTTCAAGTCTGCTGCACAATGTTATTTTCTTTTAAGTTAGTTAACAGTTGAAATATTTTGGTTATCATTAAGATTTAAATGATTTTTCTCTTATACAACTTGTTTTAGTGAAGTATATGTTTTATATATGTCCATTTTTAACTCCTAAAGGGATTTATGTAAAACAAAATTGTTTTGATAATGAGAAATGTATGTTTGTTTTTGAGACAGTTCACACAATAATAAGTAGCCAAGCAGATATTTTGTTTTATTCATTTGTAAATATGTCTTTAACTGTAAGTTTTAGTGACCTTTTTGTCACCAACTCTGGCAGTTTTCGGTTTTAATGTGCTGAATAAATTTGAAACTTTTTCAGACACAAAATTATTCATCAATTGTTGATATTTTACCACCATTCAGTCAGTAGCCTTTACTACTTTACTCTGTTAACTAACAGCAGGACAGATGTTCATTAACCAACATATACCAAGTGCTTTATTTACTACATGCGCGCTGCATTTGTAAACCTGTAATGAGTGGGCATTTATGAACATGGTGGCGTGCATGTAGTAAACAAAGGCATCGGTACATGTTTGGTTAGCCACCTGATGCTATCTGTGGGGAAAAAATGCAGGTTTGAGAGACATAAACAGCCTCAATAGCGTAAGTGCCACCTGCTCCCATTTATCGCTACCGTGGCAATGCGGTGACAGCCAAAATCAGGTCAGAGCTCCTGCAAAACAGGAGTGATTAAACCGAAAAGCTTGAGTTGTAGTAGACGACTTATTTGAATGTTTTAAACACCAACCTGAAAACATATATAGTCATGCCATACACTGTTAGAAAGCTTAGATTGCCCTGATTCATCCAAGACCACTCACAAATCATATGATTGTTCACAGCTGTAATAGTATTAGCGGTTGGCTTGGCTAGCTCCTCAGCTAAAGTAAAATCAGCTATAATGCATACATACCTATAAAGTCTTCCCTTTATCCACAAC